>BQNB010121584.1:0-20435 GCA_026074375.1 Tanacetum coccineum
GTAGAATAGGATTTCGTATGGAATTAGTACAAGGAGCGATGCCGATTTACGAAGGCTCGTGTCGTTTGACGTCTTTAGAAAGGCAAAAGGTCTGGAATGATTGCAGGAGTTGCAAGGTGAGGGTTGGTTCGAATGGTAATGTGTTATAGGAAGCGTATGTATTGCTTAGTATGAAGAAAGGTGGGTAGTTTGGAATGTGCATAGATTATCTTGAGAAGTGTGAGATAGAAAATTCATATGTAATGTCACCAATGGAGGGTGCACGGGGATGACGTAGCTAAGACTGTTTTTAGAATGCGTAATGGACACGTTGAAGTTTACCAGCGGTTTTCATGGAGTTAATGAGCTGGGTGTGCATGGTCGTATATAGACAAGCTAGTTAACGTATATATACAGACGATATTTTAAACTGACCCAAAGTCTAAGGAGGAGTACGAGTCATACGTGAAGATGATCGTGGAGTCAGTGAAGGAAGAGAAGATGTACGTGAAGTTTACAGTTTATGGTTTAGGGTTTAGGTTTAACGGTTTTGGATTTAGGGTTTAGGGTTAATGATTTAGTATAGGTTTACTATAGGGTTTATGGTTTAGGGTTTAGTGTTTAGGGTTTAGGGTTTAGGATTTAGTGCTTAAGGTTTAGGGTTTAGGTTTTAGGGTTTAGGGTTTAGGGTTTAGGGTTTAGGGTTTAGGGTTTAGGGTTTAGAGTTTAGGGTTTAGGGTTTAGGATTTAGTGTTTAGGGTTTAGGGTTTAGGATTTTGGGTTTACTATAAAAAATAAATGTTACTTAAGTTTTCCTGCCAAAAAAACTCTTTCTTTAACTATGAAGGTTTAGGGTTTATGGTTTAAGGTTTAGGTTTTACGATTTAGGGTTTAGGATTTAGGGTTTAGGATTTTGGATTTAGGATTTAGGGTATACTATAAAAAATAAATTTTACTCAAGTTTTCCAGCCAAAAAACTCTTTTTTTAACTATGAAGGTTTAGGGTTTAGGGTTTAGGGTTTAGGATTTTGGGTTTAGGATTTAGGGTTTACTATAAAAGTTAAATTTTATTCAAGTTTTCTCGCCAAAAAAACTCTTTTTTTAACTATGAAGGTTTAGGGTTTAGGGTTTAGGGATTAGGGTTTATGGTTTAGGGTTTAGGGTTTAGGATTTAGGATTTACGGTTTAGGGTTTAAGGTTTACGGTTTAGGGTTTAGGGTTTAGGGTTTAGGGTTTAGTGTTTAGGATTTAGGGTTTAGGGTTTAGGGTTTAGGGTTTAGGGTTTAGGGTTTAGGGTTTAGGGTTTAGGGTTTAGGATTTAGGGTTTAGGGTTTAGGGTTACTATAAAAATTAAATTTTACTCAAGTTTTCCCGCTAAAAAATCATTTTTTTAACTATGAAGGTTTAGGGTTTAGGGTTTAGGGTTTAGGGTTTAGGGTTTAGGGTTTAGGTTTAGGGTTTAGGATTTACGGTTAAGGGTTTAGGGTTTAGAATTTCGGGTTTAGGGTTTAGGATTTAGTGTTTTGGGTTTAGGATTTAGGCTTTAGGTTCACTATAAAATTAAATGTTACTCAAGTTTTCCCGGTCAAAAAAAACTCTTTTTTACTATAAAAGTTTAGGGTTTTGGTTTAGGTTTACGGATTTTTGGATTTAGGGATTTTAGATTTTGGATTGTGGATTTAGGATTATTTTGGGTTTATGTATAAAATTAAATTTTAACTCAAGTTTTCCAACCAAAAAACTCTTTTGTTAACTTTGAAGGTTTTAGGGTTTAGAGGTTTTTAGGATTTAGGGTACTTAGGATTTCGGTTTAGGGTTTAGGGTTTAGATTTCAGTGATTAGGATTTAGATTAGGATTAGGGTTTAGTGTCCTACTATAAACATTAAATTTTACTCAAGTTTGCCGCTAAAAATCCTCTTTTTTTAACTATGAAGGTTTTGGGTTGTGATGGTTTAGGGTTTAGGGTTTAGGCTTTAGGGTTTAGGGTTTAGGGTTTAGGATTTAGGGATTTTGGGTTTTGGGTGTTACTAATAAAAATTAAATTTTAACTCAAGTTTTCCCGCCGAAAATAAGACTCTTTTTTAACTTTAAAGGTTTTTTTTAGTGTTATGGGTTTTTGGTCTTAGGGTGTTTAATTTAGGGTTTAGGGTTTAGGGTTTAGGGTTTAGGGTTTATGATTTAGGGTTTTGGGTTTTGGTTTTTGGTTTTTGGGTTTTGGGTTTAGGTTTTTGGGTTTAGGGTTTAGGGTTTAGGGTTTAGGGTTTAGGGTTTAGGGTTTAGGGTTTAGGGTTTAGGGTTTAGGGTTTTATGTCTGGGTTTAGGAATATAGGGTTTAGGGTTTAGGGTTTAGGGTTTAGGGTTTAGGGTTTAGGGTTTAGGATTTAGGATTTAGGGTTTACTATAAAAATTGAATGTTACTCAAGTTTTCTCGCTAAAGGAACTCTTTTTTTAACTTTGAAGGTTTAGGGTTTAGGGTTTAGGGTTTAGGTTTTAGGATTTAGGGTTTAGGATTATGGGTTTAGGGTTTAGGGTTTACTATAAAAGTTAAATTTTATTCAAGTTTCCCGCCAAAAAAAACTCTTTTTTTTAACTATGAAGGTTTAGGTGTTTAGGTATTAGGGTTTTAGGGTTTTGGGTTGAGGGTTTCTGGGTTTTGGACGTTTAGATTTAGGGCTTAGGGTTAGGATATTTAGTGTTTAGGGTTTATGGTTTAGGATTTAGGATTAGGGATTTACTATAAAATTAAATGGTTACTCAAGTTTTCTCGCCTAAAATAAAAAATCTTTTTTTAACTAAGAAGGTTTAGGGTTTCGGGTTTAGGGTTTTGGGGTTTAGGTTTTAGGGTTTAGGGTTTAGGGTTTAGGGTTTAGGGGTTGGATTTAGGATTCTAGGGTTTACTATAAAAATTAAATTTTACTCAAGTTTTCCCACCAAAAAACTCTTTTTTTAACTATGAAGGTTTAGGGTTTAGAGTTTAATGGTTAGGGTTTAGGGGGTTTAGGTTTTAAGGGTTAGGGTTTAGGGGGTTTAGGGTTTAGGATTTAGAGTTTGGGGTTTAGAGTTTAGGGTTTAGGATTTTGGGTTTAGGGTTTAGGGTTTACTAAAAAAGTTCAATTTTATTCAAGTTTTTCAGCCAAAAAATCAATTTTTTGTTAAACTATGAAGGTTTAGGTTTATGTTTAGGTTTAGGGTTTAGGATTTATGGTTTAGGGTTTCGGGTTTAGGGTTTAAGGTTTAGGGTTTAGGGTTTAGGGTTTAGGGTTTAGGGTTTAGGGTTTAGGATTTTGGATTTAGGATTTACTATAAAAATTAAATGTTTTTTGTAACTATCATGGTTTAGGGTTTAGGGTTTAGGGTTTAGGGTCTAGGGTTTAGGGTTTAGGGTTTAGGATTTACGGTTTATGGTTTAGGGTTTAGGGTTTAGGGTTTAGGGTTTAGGGTTTAGGGTTTAGGGTTTAGGGTTTAGGATTTAGTGTTTAGGGTTTAGGATTTAGGTTTTAGGGTTTATTGTAAAAAGTAAATGTTACTCAAGTTTTCCCGCCAAAAAAACTCTTTTTTTTACTATGAAGGTTTAGGGCTTATGGTTTAGGGTTTAGGTATAACACCTCGTGTTTTAGGTCATTGTATGACATTATTTAATCCACTAATTATTTTTAGGTTTTACGCGTTTGCTTTTGTAAATCTTTATCGTTTAAGCTAAATCGCGTCCGTAACTGAAATGATCATTTAATGTAAACGGGCATTAAACAATTAAATGTTTACATCAAGCAAGTGTTATATGATTATTATAAGGATAATTAATAACTTTGTTCGTCTTATTTTTATTGGCTACGTAAAATGCTTACGTTTCACGATAAAATGCGTTTCGGCATTCCCGAAGCAAAAACCTAAAACTACGCTTTTTAAACGATACCCACGATTAATACCCAATACCCAAAATAATAAAATAACATCACATGTTTGTATTTGTGCCGAAAATTTGATGATAGCGACCAAGAATTTAGGCAACTTGTCCATTAATATCTAGATATTAAGAAAGATCTAGGGAACCATCTTACACCATGAACCACTTGGCTATTTAACCTTGTGCAAGGGTTAGAAAGTAACCATGGTTAGGTTAATAAGATATTTTCACTATAAATAGCATGCATGCATAAGTGAAGTTTCTTACAACTTTACACTTAACAAAAATCTTTTCTCTCTTCCTTTCTCTCCCAATAAGACACGGCCAAAATAGCCTATACTAAAGCAATCCATACAAAAACTGTTCTACAAAAATTTTTTTTCTATACAACCTGTACACATCATTCCTAAGGATACTAAGTGTTTTCAAGCATTGGATAAATCATTTGCAAGGGAATTAGAAGAAAGGGAAGATTAGGGTTTCAAAAACCTAATCTTAGGGTTTATAAGCTTGTAGCTTTGGTGCTTTTGAGTCTAAACCCGGGTTTAGCACTTATTTCTCAATCTCATACTTATCCCTAAGGTCTTCCTAATTCCCTTCATATTTTTATTATCATTATTTTTTGTGTATTATGTTAATTATGGCTAATCACACTAAGGACTTTTTAATATGTTAAAATGAGTTATTATTTTACTTTGTTTATAATTTTCATGCACTTATTCTTATGTCATATGGTCATATATATCATGGAAAAATGAATATAAAAGTATGTTAACCTATGGATTAAGTATAAACATGTTTAGGTTAAATTAGGGTTTTATAAGGTTACTTAATTATTTACATATGAAAGTAATGATCTATATTGTTTTCAAAACTTGTTAACAATGACTTTATGAGGGACTATGGATTGAACTTGTACATTTTTATAAGTATCACATATGTATAAAATTGTTATTAGTTTCTTAATATAACTACTAAAGAAAATGATACATAAAAACAAGGTTTTTCAAAATTATAACATAAATTCATACGGGGGCTGTTTTAAATCGAATTCCATCAATAAGTTTGACATAATAAAACAATAATAATACGTCTCGTGACGATTCAAATGATAAGGACACCCCCCCCCCCCCCCCCCCCCCTCTCAAAAAACCGATTTATAACGAAAAAGATACGTTAATTACAAGTTTACGACTATAAATACTTTTATAAAACTATTTTTATAAAAGTTACTATTCATTACTAAAACTAATATTTCTAAAACATCTAAAATATGATATAACTCTTATTTACGAGATCGTACTCGAAAGAATCGTTAAAAACGGAACTATAACGAATAAACTACGACGTTTACGATAATTAAAGTTTATAAAAATAAATTTATAAACTATGAACAGTAAAAGTACTATTCATCAGCAAGACCCAAACTTTATAAAAATAATACATCTGTTAATACAAAGACGTACTTGAAGGAATTCACCTAAATCGGGATTAAAGATAAGTTATTACATTACAAGTTTACGCTAATTAAAAACTAAAAACGAGTGTTATAGCTGTTAGTGAATAGTAAAACACACTATTCATCGCAGAATAATCAAAAACTTGAAAATGTATATTTGATCATCGTATTACTACGAAGACGTGGAGTAAGAAAACGCGGGCACGGAATTAAACGATCCAAATTAGGTCTTTTTACGAAAAGTATATTTATAACGTATTCACTTTTATAAATACTTTTTACTAAAACGAGTAGTTCGGTGATTATGCTATATAGAATATTGGAGTGGTTATCAAAGTGCTATAATACTAGGGAGTTTCATAATGAGGCCTCTTCGGATGGCAGTATTGACGAGTATATTAGATTTACGATATTTAAAGGTGTCCTAACTCCTCGTACGTATGTCATGACCTCTTTATTTATGATAGAACCGAACATAGTACGATTGTAAACAACTATAAGGTTTATATTCAATGTTATTAAATTAAAGTACTTGGTATTATACAGACCGTTAATTTAATATAAGTTGCATCTAAACGTTTGGGTGACGTTTTTATCTGTGATTATTTGACTATCTTTATCAAGGTGAGTTCATAGCCCCACTTTTACAAGTTTTACTGATTTACTATTATTTGGGGTGAAAACATGCTTTGTTTTATAAATTGGACGCAAGTGTTTTAAAATATATTGATTATGTGTTTGCCTAAGTAGCGATAACCCTCTTGAGCCCATTATCATGAACTGTCAATTGCATAGATGTAGTTGTTAATTGCATATAGTGAGCGCGAATGTTATAAATAGATCTATTGGGATTAACCTCCCCGTTTGGGTGATTAGCTATCACCGGGAATGAACGTTGACCATGTCGGACTTGGATGTTGCGGGTTACAACATCTGTACGGGCAAATAACTGCTAAAATAGCAAATATAGGTTGAGCTTCAGTGTCATGAGCTTAGTGCAACAGTAATCTGGTTTTGTGATTGTTGGCATATGTTGTAACATCACGGGAAAGTCTTGCGGTCCTGCATAATTTAAATACATAAACCTATGAATTCACCAACATTTTTGTTGATGTTTTAAGCAATGTTTTCAGGAGGTCAATAGGCACGAGGTGCCAAGGATGCATTGGATTATGTTTTGGATTGCACTGTTAAAGATTTATGTGCATCATGTTTGGGAAATCTATGTTATCTTTTGTAATATTAAACAAAGAACAAGTAAAGCTATAAGCTTTTGTAATATGTCTTTTATTTAAATCCAATGTATCAATTTAAACGACTTTTGTGTCGTTCTTATATATATCTTGTGCTGTTGATCTTGAAGTAACACGCCCCGGATCCTTATTCCGCTGCGACCCATTTTGGGGGTGTTACATTAGGTTTTCGAGTTTAGGGTTTAGGGTTTAGGATTTTGGATTCAGGATTTTGGTGGGGGGGAGGGAGTGGAGGGGGGGGGGGGGGGGGGGGGGGGGGGGGGGGGGGGTGAGGAGTTTAATATAAAAATAAATTTTACTAAAGTTTTCCCACCAAAAAACTCTTTTTTTAACTATGAAGGTTTAGGGTTTAGGGTTTAGGGTTTAGGGTTTAAGGTTTAGGATTTACGGTTTAGGGTTTAGGGTTTAAGGTTTAAGGTTTTGGATTTAGTGTTTAGGATTTAGTGTTTAGGATTTAGGGTTTAGGGTTTACTATAAAAAATAAATGTTACTCAAGTTTTCCTGTCAAAAAACTCTTTTTTTAACTATATAGGTTCAGGGTTTATGGGTTAGGGTTTAAGGTTTAGGGTTTAGGGTTTAGGGTTTAGGGTTAAGGTTTAGGGTTTAGGGTTTAGAGTTTGATTAGTTTTGGATTTAAGATTTAGGGTTCACTATAAAAAATTAAATTTACTCAAGTTTTCCTAACCAAAAACACTTTTTTTTAACTATGGAAGGTTTAGGTTTTCTAGTTTAGTTTTTTGTTTTGTTTAAGGTTTTAGGGTTTTAGTTTTAAGGTTTAGGGTTTAGGGTTTGGGTTTACGGTTTAAGGTTTAAGGTTTAGGGTTTAGGTTTTAGGGTTTAGTGTTTAAGGTTTAGGTTTTAGGGTTTATGGTTTAGGATTTTGGGTTTAGAGTTTAGGGTTTAGGGTTTACTATAAAAGTTGAAATTTATTTAAGTTTTTCTGCCAAAAAAACTCTTTTTTTATCTATGAAGGGTTAGGGTTTAGGGATTAGGGTTTAGGGTTTAGGGTTTAAGATTTAGGATTTACAGTTTAGGGTTTAGGGTTTAGGGTTTAGAACTTAGGGTTTAGGGTTTAGGATTTAGTGTTTTAGGTTTAGGATTTAGGCTTTAGGGTTTACTATTAAAATTAAATGTTACTCAAGTTTTCCTGCCAAAAAAAACTATTTTTTTACTATGAAGGTTTAGGGTTTATGGTTTAGGGTTTAGGGTTTAGGTTTTAGGGTTTAGGGTTTAGGGTGTAGGGTTTAGGTTTTTGGATTTAGGATTTTGGGTTTACTATAAAAATTAAATTTTACTCAAGATTTCCAACCAAAAACCTCTTTTTTTTACTATGAAGGTTTAGGGTTTAGGGTTTAGGGTTTAGAGTTTAGGGTTTAGGGTTTAGGGTTTAGGGTTTAGGGTTTAAGGTTTAGGGTTTAGGATTTAGGGTTTAGAATTTAGGGTTTATGGTTTAGGATTTAGTGTTTAGGGTTTAGGGTTTAGGATTTAGGGTTTATGGTTTACTATAAAAATTAAATGTTACTCAAGTTTTCCCGCCAAAAAAACTCTTTTTTTAACTATGAAGGTTTAGGGTTTATGGTTTAGGGTTTAGGGTTTAGGTTTTACGGTTTAGGGTTTAGGCTTTAGGGTTTAGGATTTTGGATTTAGGATTTAGGGTTTAATATAAAAATTAAATTTTACTCAAATTTTCTCGCTAAAAAACTCTTTTTTTACCTAAGAAGGTTTAGGGTTTATGGTTTAGGGTTTAGGGTTTAGGGTTTAGTATTTAGGGTTTAGGGTTTAGGTTTTAGGGTTTAGGGTTTAGGGTTTAGGGTTTAAGGTTTAGGGTTTAGGGTTTAGGGTTTAGGGTTTAAAATTTAGCGTTTAGGGTTTAGGATTTAGGGTTTAGGGTTTACAATAAAAATTAAATGTTGCTAAAGTTTTCCCACAAAAAAAACTCTTTTTTTAACTATGAAGGTTTAGGGTTTATGGTTTAGGGTTTAGGTTTTACGGTTTAGGTTTTAGGCTTTAGAGTTTAGAATTTTAGATATAAGATTTAGGGTTTACTATAAAAATTAAATTTTACTAGAGTTTTCCCGCTAAAAAACTCTTTTTTAACTTTAAAGGTTTAGGGTTTAGGGTTTAGGGTTTAGGGGTTAGGATTTTGGGTTTAGGGTTTAGGGTTTACTATAAAAGTTAAATTTTATTCAAGTTTTCCCGCCAAAAAAACTCTTTTTTTAACTATGAAGGTTTAGGGTTTAGGATATACGGTTTAGGTTTTAGGGTTTAGGGTTTAGGGTTTGGGTTTAGGATTAAGGGTTGAGTATTTAGGGTTTAAGGGTTTATAGTTTTAGGGTCTACGTTTAATTGCTTTAGGGTTTAGGGTTTTTTTAGGTAAAAGGGACACTACCCCGTCAAAAATTAAGGTTTAGGGTTTAGGGTTTAGGGTTTACGGTTTAAGGTTTAGGTTTAGGGTTTAGGGTTTAGGGTTTAGGATTTTAGGTTTAGGATTTAGGATTTACTATAAAAGTTAAATTTTATTCAAGGTTTCTGACCAAAAAACTCCTTTTTTAACTATGAAGGTTTAGGGTTTAGGGTTTAGGGTTTAGGGTTTAGGGTTTAGGGTTTAGGGTTTAGGGTTTATAGTTTAGGGTTTAGGGTTTAGGGTTTAGGGTTTAGGGTTTAGGGTTTAGGGTTTAGGGTTTACTATTAAAATTAAATGTTACTCAAGTGTTCTCGCCAAAAAACTCTTTTTTTAACTATGAAGGTTTAGGGTTTTTGGTTTAGGGTTTAGGGTTTAGGGTTTAGGGTTTAGGGTTTAGGGTTTAGGGTTTAGGGTTTAGGGTTTAGGTTTTAGGGTTTAAGGTTTAGGGTTTAGGGTTAGAATTTAGGGTTTAGGATTTTGGATTTAGGATTTAGGGTTTACTATAAAAATTAAATTTTACTTAAGTTTTCCCGCCAAAAAATCTCTTTTTTTTTAACTATAAAGGTTTAGGGTTTATGGGGGTTTTTTTTTTTTAAATGGTTTTAGGGTTTATGTTTTGGGTTTAGGGTTGGGTTTAGGGTTCTAGGATTTAGTGTTTAGGATTAGGGTTTAATTTTTACGGTTTAGGGGTTTTGGGTTTAGGGATCTTTAGGATATAAGGTTTAGGTTTAGGGTTTAGGATTTAGGGTTTAGGGTTTTAGGTTTAGGTTTAGGGTTTATGATTTGGGTTTAGGGTTTTAGAAATTTAGGGTTTAGGGTTTAGGAAATTTAGTGTTTAGAGTTTAGGAATTAGGTTTATGTTTTATGGTTTCTGAGTTTAGGGTTTATGGGTTAGGGTTTAGGGTTTTAGGGTGTAGGGTTTAGGGTTTTATGGTTTTGGGTTTGGGGTTATGTGTTTAGGGTTAGGGTTTAGGGTTTAGAATTTAGTGTTAGGGTTTAGATTTAGTTGTTTAGGGTTTAGGGTTTAGGAATAGGGTTTAGGGTTTACTATAAAAATTAAAAGTTTTGTTTAAGTTTTCCCGCCAAAAAATAACTTATTTTTTTAACTATGAAGGTTTAGGCTTTTTGGTTTAGCGGTTAGGTTTTACGGTTTAGTGTTTATGCTTTTAGAGTCTAGGTTTTGGATTTAGGATTTGGGTTTTAAATATAAATTTAATTTTATTACTCAAATTTTCCCGCTAAAAAATTCTTTTTTTTTTACTATAAGTTTTTTTAGGTTTATGGTTTTTGGTTTAGGTTTAGGGTTTAGCGATTTAGTGTTTAGGGTTTAGGGTTTAGGGTTTAGGATTTAGTGATTACGGTTTAGGGTTTAGGATTTAGGGTTTAGGGTTTACTATAAAAATTAAATGTTGCTCAAGTTTTCCGCCAAAAAAACTCTTTTTTTAACTTTGAAGGTTTAGGGTTTATGGAGGTTTTACGGTTTAGGTTTTAGACTTTAGGGTTTATGATTTTGGATTTTGTATTTAGGGTTTAATATAAAAATTAAATTTTACTCAAATTTTCTCGCTAAAAAACTCTATTTTTTACCAATGAAGGTTTAGGGTTTATGGGTTTAGGTTTAGGGTTTAGGGTTTAGGATTTAGTGTTTTGGGTTTAGGGTTTAGGGTTTAGGGTTTAGGGTTTAGGGTTTAGGGTTTAAAGTTTAGGGTTTAGGGTTTAGGGTTTAGGGTTTAGGGTTTAGGGTTTAGGGTTTAGAATTTATGGTTTAGGGTTTAGGATTTAGTGTTTAGGGTTTAGGGTTTAGGATTTAGGGTTTAGGGTTTACTATAAAAATAAAATGTTGCTCAAGTTTTCCGCCAAAAAAAAAAAACTCTTGTTTTAACTATGAAGTTTTAGAGTTTATGGTTTAGGGTTTATGGTTTAGGGTTTAGGTTTTACGGTTTAGGTTTTAGACTTTAGGGTTTAGTATTTTGGATTTTGGATTTAGGGTTTAATATAAAAATTAAATTTTACTCAAATTTTCTCGCTAAAAAACTCTATTTTTTACCAATGAAGGTTTAGGGTTTATGGTTTAGGGTTTAGGGTTTAGGGTTTAGGGTTTAGGATTTAGTGTTTAGGGTTTAGGGTTAAGGTTTTAGGGTTTAGGGTTTAGGGTTTAGGGTTTAGGGTTTAGGGTTTAGGGTTTAGGGTTTAGGGTTTTAGATACCGCGCCCTTGTTTTGGGCGACCGGAGGTTTTGTTGGGTGGGAGTTCTGGATGTAAGCTTATTTGTTTTACGAGGTTTAGGGTTTAGGGTTTAGGGTTTAGGGTTTAGGGTTTAGGGTTTAGGGTTTAGAATTTAGAGTTTTGGGTTTAGGATTTAGTGTTTAAGGTTTAGGATTTAGGGTTTAGGTTTTACTATAAAAATTAAATGTTACTCAAGTTTTCCCGCAAAAAAAACTCTTTTTTTAACTATGAAGGTTTAGGGTTTATGGTTTAGGGTTTATGGTTTAGGGTTTAGGTTTTACGGTTTAGGATTTTGGATTTTAGATTTAGGGTTTAGGGTTTAGAATTCTAGTGTTTAGGGTTTAGGATTTAGTGTTTAGGGTTTAGGGTTTTGGATTTAGGTTTAGGGTTTACTATAAAAATTAAATGTTACTTAAGTTTTCTCGCCAAAAAACACTTTTTTTAACTATGAAGGTTTAGAGTTTATGGTTTAGAGTTTAGGGTTTAGGTTTTATGGTTTAGGGTTTAGGGTTTAGGGTTTAGAGTTTAGGGTTTAGGATTTTGGATTTAGGATTTAGGGGTTTACTATAAAAATTAAATTTTACTCAAGTTTTCCCGCCAAAAAAACTCTTTTTTTAACTATAAAAGGTTTAGGGTTTATGGTTTATGGTTTATGGTTTTTGGTTTAGGGTTTAGGGTTTAGGGTTTAGGGTTTAGGGTTTAGGGTTTAGGGTTTAGGGTTTAGGGTTTAGGGTTTAGAATTTAGGGTTTAGGGTTTAGGATTTAGTGTTTAGGGTTTAGGGTTTAGGGTTTAGGGTTTACTATAAAAAATTAAATGTTACTCAAGTTTTCTCGCCAAAAAAACTCTTGTTTTTAACTATGAATGGTAGGGTTTATGGTTTAGGGTTTAGGTTTTACGGTTTAGGTTTTAGACTTTAGGGTTTAGGATTTTGGATTTAGGATTTAGGGTTTAATATAAAAATTAAATTTTACACAAATTTTCCCGCTAAAAAACTCTATTTTTTACCAATGAAGGTTTAGGGTTTATGGTTTATGGTTTAGGATTTAGTGTTTAGGGTTTATGGTTTTAGGGTTTAGGGTTTAGGGTTTAGGGTTTAGGGTTTAGGGTTTAGGGTTTAGGGTTTAGGGTTTAGGGTTTAGGGTTTAGGGTTTAGGATTTAGGGTTTAGGGTGTATTTAGGGTTTTGAATTTATGGTTTAGGGTTTTGGATTTAGTGTTTAGGGTTTCGGGTTTAGGATTTAGGGTTTACTATTAAAATTAAATGTTGCTCCAGTTTTCCCGCCAAAAAAACTCTTTTTTAACTATGAAGTTTAGGGTTTATGGTTTAGGGTTTATGGTTTAGGGTTTATGGTTTAGGGTTTATGGTTTAGGGTTTAGGGTTTAGGGTTTAGGGTTTAGGGTTTAGAATTTAGGGTTTAGGATTTAGGGTT
Organism: Tanacetum coccineum; assembly: GCA_026074375.1. Taxonomy (NCBI): domain Eukaryota; kingdom Viridiplantae; phylum Streptophyta; class Magnoliopsida; order Asterales; family Asteraceae; genus Tanacetum; species Tanacetum coccineum. Next base: position 12,656 of record BQNB010121584.1, read on the forward strand.
TAGGGTTTAGGATTTAAGGTTTAGGGTTTACTATAAAAATTAAATGTTACTTAAGTTTTCTCGCCAAAAAACACTTTTTTTAACTATGAAGGTTTAGGGTTTATGGTTTATGGTTTAGGTTTTATGGTTTAGGGTTTAGGGTTTAGGGTTTAGGGTTTAGGGTTTAGGATTTAGGATTTAGGATTTAGGATTTAGGGTTTACTATAAAAATTAAATTTTACTCAAGTTTTCCCGCCAAAAAACTCTTTTTTTAACTATGAAGGTTTAGGGTTTATGGTTTAGGGTTTAGGGTTTATGGTTTAGGGTTTAGGGTTTAGGGTTTAGGGTTTAGGGTTTGGGGTTTAGGGTTTAGGGTTTAGGGTTTAGGGTTTAGGGTTTAGGGTTTAGGGTTTATGGTTTATGGTTTAGGGTTTAGAATTTAGGGCTTAGGCTTTAGGATTTAGTGTGGGTTTAGGGTTTAGGGTTTAGGGTTTACAATAAAAATTAAATGTTACTCAAGTTTTCCCGCAAAAAAAAAACTATTTTTTTAACTATGAAGGTTTAGGGTATCTGGTTTAGGGTTTAGGGTTTAGGTTTTAGGGTTTAGGGTTTAGGGTTTAGGGTTTAGGATTTAGGATTTAGGGTTTACTATAAAAATTAAATTTTACTTAAGTTTTCCCAATAAAATAGGATTTAGTGTTTAGGGTTTTGGGTTTAGGGTTTACTATAAAAATTAAATTTTACTCATGTTTTCCCGCTAAAAAACTCCTTTTTTAACTATGAAGGTTTAGGGTTTATGGTTTATGGTTTAGGATTTATGGTTTAGGTTTTAGTTTTAGGGTTTACGGTTTAGTATTTAGGATTTAGGGTTTAGGGTTTACTACAAAAATTAAATTTTACTTAAGTTTTCCCGCCACAAACTCTTTTTTTTAACTATAAAGGTTTAGGGTTTAGTGTTTAGGATTTATGGTTTAGGGTTTACTATAAAAAATAAATTTTACTCAAGTTTTACCGCTAAAAAACTCTCTTTTTTAACTATGAAGGTTTATGGTTTATGGTTTAGGGTTTAGGGTTTAGGTTTAACGGTTATGGGATTAGGGTTTAGGGTTTATGATTTAGGAATAAGGGTTTAGGGTTTAGGGTTTAGGGTTTAGGGTTTAGGGTTTAGGGTTTAGGGTTTAGGGTTTAGGGTTTAGGGTTTAGGGTTTAGGTTTTAGGGTTTAGGCTTTAGGGTTTAAGGTTTAGGGTTTAGGGTTTAGAATTTAGGGTTTAAGGTTTAGGGTTTAGTGTTTATGGTTTAGGGTTTAGGATTTAGGTTTTAGTATAAAAAATAAATTTTACTTAAGTTTTCCCGCCAAAAAACTCTTTTTTTAACTATGAAGGTTTAGGGTTTAAGGTTTAAGGTTTACGGTTTATGGTTTAGGGTTTAGGGTTTGGGGTTTAGGGTTTAGGGTTTAGGGTTTAGGGTTTAGGGTTTAGGGTTTAGGATTTTGGGTTTAGGATTTAGGGTTTACTATAAAAGTTAAATTTTATTCAAGTTTTCCCGCCAAAAAAAACTCTTTTTTTAACTATGAAGGTTTAGGGTTTAGGGTTTAGGGTTTAGGGTTTAGGGTTTATGGTTTAGGGTATAGGGTTTAGGGTTTAGGGTTTAGGGTTTAGGGTTTAGGGTTTAGGGTTTAGGGTTTAGGGTTTAGGGTTTTGGGTTTGGGGTTTAGGGTTTAGGGTTTAGGGTTTAGGGTTTAGGGTTTACGTTTTAGGGTTTAGGGTTTAGGGTTTAGGGTTTAGGGTTTAGGGTTTAGGGTTTAGGGTTTAGGGTTTACTATTAAAATTAAATTTTACTCAAGTTTTCCCACCAAAAAACTCTTTTTTTTAACTATGAAGGTTTAGGGTTTAGGGTTTAGGGTTTAGGGTTTAGGGTTTACGGTTTATGGTTTAGGGTTTAGGGTTTAGGGTTTAGGGTATAGGGTTTAGGTTTTAGGGTTTAGGGTTTTGGGTTTAGGGTTTAGGGTTTATACTATAAAAGTTAACTTTTATTCAAGTTTTCCCACCAAAAAAACTCTTTTTTTATTATAAGGTTTAGGGTTTAGGGTTTAGGGTTTAGGGTTTAGGGTTTACTATAAAAGGGTTTAGGGTTTAGGGTTTAGGGTTTTAGGGTTTTAGGGTTTTAGGGTTTAGGGTTTAGGGTTTAGGGTTTAGGGTTTAGGGGTTTTTTTGGGTAAAAGGGACACTACCCCGGCAAAAATAAGGTTTAGGGTTTAGGGTTACAGTTTAAGGTTTAAGGTTTATGGTTTAGGGTTTTGGGTTTAGGGTTTAGGGTTTAGGGTTTATTGTTTAGGTTTAGGATTTTAGATTTAGGGTTTACTATAAAAGTTAAATTTTATTCAAGTTTTCCTGCCAAAAAACTCTTTTTTTTAACTATGAAGGTTTAGGTTTTATGGTTTAGGGTTTGGTTTTAGGGTTTAGGGTTTAGGGTTTAGGGTTTAGGGTTTAGGGTTTAGGGTTTAGGGTTTAGGGTTTAGGGTTTAGGGTTTAGGGTTTAGGGTTTAGGGTTTAGGGTTTAGGTTTAGGGTTTAGGGTTTAGGGTTTAGGGTTTAGGATTTTGGGTTTAGGGTTTAGGGTTACTATAAAAGTTAAGTTTTATTCAAGTTTTCCTGCCAAAAAAACTCTTTTTTTTAACTATGAAGGTTTAGGGTTTAGGGTTTAGGTATTAGGGTTTAGGGTTTAGGATTTACGGTTAAGGGTTTAGGGTTTAGAATTTCGGGTTTAGGGTTTAGGATTTAGTGTTTTGGGTTTAGGATTTAGGCTTTAGGGTTTACTATAAAAATTAAATGTTACTCAAGTTTTCCCGCCAAAAAAACTCTTTTTTTTACTATGAAGATTTAGGGTTTATGGTTTAGGGATTAGGATTTTTGGATTTTGGATTTTGGGTTTACTATAAAAATTAAATTTTACTCAAGTTTTCCAACAAAAAAACTCTTTTTTAACTTTGAAGGTTTAGGGTTTAGGATTTAGGGTTTAGGATTTCTGGTTTAGGGTTTTATGGTTTAGAATTTAGTGTTTAGGATTTAGGATTTTGGATTTAGGGTTTAGGGTTACTATAAAAATTAAATTTTACACAAGTTTTCCCGCTAAAAACTCTTTTTTTAACTATGAAGGTTTAGGGTTTATGGTTTAGGTTTAGGTTTTATTGATTTAGGGTTTAAGGTTTAGGGTTTAGGGTTTAGGATTTAGGATTTAGGGTTTAGGGTTTAGGGTTTATAAAAATTAAATTTTACTCAAGTTTTCCCGCCAAAAAACTCTTTTTTATTAAAACTTTTTATAAGGTTTAGGGTTTATGTTTTTGGTTTAGGGTTTAGGCTTTAGGGTTTAGGGTTTAGGGTTTAGGGTTTAGGGTTTAGGGTTTAGGGTTTAGGGTTTAGGGTTTAGGGTTTAGGGTTTAGGGTTTAGGGTTTAGGGTTTAGGGTTTAGGGTTTAGGGTTTAGGGTTTAGGGTTTAGGGTTTAGGGTTTAGGGTTTAGGGTTTAGGGTTTAGGGTTTAGGGTTTAGGGTTTACGGTTTAGGGTTTAGGGTTTAGGGTTTAGGGTTTAGGGTTTAGGGTTTAGAATTTAGGGTTTAGGGTTTAGGGTTTAGGTTTAGGGTTTAGGGTTTAGGGTTTAGGGTTTAGGGTTTACTATAAAAATTAAAGTTTACTCAAGTTTTTCTCGACAAAAAAACTCTTTTTTTAACTTTTAAGGTTTAGGGTTTATGGTTTAGGGTTTAGGGTTTAGGTTTTAGGGTTTTAGGGTTAGGATTTTGGGTTTAGTGTTTAGGGGTTTACCTTTAAATGTTTAAATCTTATTGAAGTTTTCCCGCCAAAAAACTCTTTTTTTAACTATAAAGGTTTAGGGTTTAGGGTTTAGGTTTAAGGGTTTAGGGTTTAGGGTTTAGGGTTTAGGGTTTATGGTTTAGGGTTTAGGGTTTAGGGTTTAGGGTTTAGGGTTTAGGGTTTAGAGTTAAGGGTTTAGGGTTTAGGATTTAGTGATTAGGGTTAAAGGTTTGGATTTAGTGATAATGGGTTACTATAAAAATTAAATGTTACTCAAGTTCTCTCGCCAAAAAACTATTTTTTTAACTATGAAGGTTTAGGGTTTATGGTTTAGGTTTAGGGTTTAGGTTTTACGGTTTAGGTTTTAGGCTTTAGGGTTTAGGATTTTGGATTTAGGATTTAGGGTTTACTATAAAAGTCAATTTTATTCAAGTTTTCCCGCCAAAAAACTCTTTTTTTTAACTATGAAGGTTTAGGGTTTATGGTTTAGGGTTTAGGTTTTAGGGTTTAGGGTTTAGGGTTTAGGTTTACTAATAAAAATAAATTTTACTCAAGTTTTCTCGCCAAAAAACTTTTTTTTAACTATGAAGGTTTAGGGTTTAGGGTTTAGGGTTTAGGGTTTATGGTTTAGGATTTATGGTTTCGGGTTTACTGAAGAAAAAAAAATTTACACAAGTTTTCCCGCCAAAACAACTCTTCTTTTAAATATGAAGGTTTAGGTTTTAGGGTTTAGGGTTTAGGGTTTAGGGTTTAGGGTTTAGGGTTTAGGGTTTAGGGTTTAGGTTTAAGGTTTACGGTTTAAGGTTTAGGGTTTAGGGTTTAGGGTTTAGGGTTTAGGGTTTAGGGTTTAGGGTTTAGGGTTTAGGGTTTAGGGTTTAGGGTTTAGGGTTTAGGGTTTAGGGTTTAGGATTTAGGGTTTAGGGTTTAGGGTTTAGGGTTTAGGGTTTAATGTTTAGGGTTTAGGGTTTAGGGTTTACTATAAAACTCTTTTTTATAACTATGAAGGTTTAGAGTTTAGGGTTTAGGATTTACGGTTTAGTAAAGTGTTTAGGGTTTAGGGTTTAAGATTTAGGGTTTAGGGTTTACTATAAAAGTTAAATTTTATTCAAGTTTTCCTGCCAAAAAAACTCTTTTTTATAACTATGAAGGTTTAGGGTTTAGGGTTTAGGGTTTAGGGTTTAGGGTTTAGGGTTTAGGGTTTAGGTTTGGTTTTAGGGTTAGGGTTTACGGTTAGGGTTTAGGGTTTGGGTTACGGTTTAAGGGTTTAGGGTTTAGGGTTTACGGTTTAGGGTTTAGGGTTTAGGGTTTAGGGTTTAGGGTTTAGGGTTTAGTGTTTAGGGTTTAGGGTTTAGGGTTTTGGGTTTACTATAAAAATTAAATGTTACTCAAGTTATCCCGCAAAAAAATCTTTTTTTACTATGAAGGTTTAGGGTTTAGGGTTTAGGGTTTAGGGTTTAGGGTTTAGGGTTTAGGGTTTAGGGATTTGGATTTTGGATTTTTGATTTTGGATTTTACTATTAATTTAATTTTACTCAAGTTTCCCCCCTAAATATCTTTTTTAACTATGAAGGTTTAGGTTTAAGTTTAGGGTTTAGGGTTTAGGGTTTAGCCGTTTTGGGGTATAGGATTTACGGTTTGAGGTTTTAGTGTTTAGGGTTTAGGGTTTATAAGGTTTAGGGTTTAGGATTTAGTGTTTAGGATTTAGGGTTTAGGATTTAGGGTTTAGGGTTTACTAAAAAAATTAAATTTTACTCAATTTTTCCTGCTAAAAAACTCTTTTTTACCTATGAAGGTTTAGGGTTTATGGTTTAGGGTTTAGGATTTAGGGTTTAGGGTTTAGGGTTTAGGGTTTAGGATTTAGGAATTAGGGTTTAGGGTTTTAGGAATTTGGGTTTGGTTTATCTGGTAGGGTTATGGTTTAGGTTTAGGGTTTAGGATTTAGTGATTAGGGTTTAGGTTTAGGTTTAGAGGGTTTAGGGTTTTGGGTTTTGTGTTTAGGGTTTAGGTTTAGGGTTTAGGGTTTAGGGTTTAGGGTTTAGGGTTTAGGGTTTAGGGTTTAGGGTTTAGGGTTTAGGGTTTAGGGTTTAGGATTTTGGGTTTAGGGTTTAGGGTTTAGGGTTTAGGGTTTAGGGTTTAGGGTTTAGGGTTTAGGGTTTAGGATTTAGGGTTTAGGGTTTAGGGTTTAGGATTTAGGGTTTACTATAAAAATTAAATGTTACTCAAGTTTTCCCGCCAAAAAACTCTTTTTTGAAGCTATGGGTTTAGGGTTAGGGGTTTAGTGTTTAGGGTTTAGGGTTTAGGGTTTAGGGTTTAGGGTTTAGGGTTTAGGGTTTTAGGGTGTACTATAAAAGTTAATTTTATTCAAGTTTTCCAGCTAAAAAAATCTCTTTTTTTTTACTATGCAAGGTTTAAAGGTTTAGGGTTAGGATTGACGGTTTAGGGTTTTAGGTTTTCAGGGTTTAGAGTTTTAGGGTTTAGGGTTTAGGGTTTTTGGGGTTAGGGGTTTAGTGTTTAGGGTTTAGGGTTTAGGGTTTAGGGTTTAGGGTTAGGGTTTAAGGTTTAAGGTTTATGGTTTAGGGTTTTGGGTTTAGGGTTTAGGGTTTATGGTTTAGGTTTTAGGATTTTAGATTTAGGGTTTACTATAAAAGTTAAATTTTATTCAAGTTTTCCTGCCAAAAAACTCTTTTTTTTAACTATGAAGGTTTAGGTTTTATGGTTTAGGGTTTATGGTTTAGGTTTAGGGTTTAGGGTTTAGGGTTTAGGGTTTACGGTTTAAGGTTTAAGGTTTAGGGTTTAGGGTTTAGGGTTTAGGGTTTAGGGTTTAGGGTTTAGGGTTTAGGGTTTAGGGTTTAGGGTTTAGGATTTTGGGTTTAGGGTTTAGGGTTACTATAAAAGTTAAGTTTTATTCAAGTTTTCCTGCCAAAAGATCAGGGTTTAGGGTTTAGGGTTTAGGGTTTAGGGTTTAGGGTTTAGGGTTTAGGGTTTAGGGTTTAGGGTTTAGGGTATAGGGTTTAGGGTTTAGGGTTTAGGGTTTAGGGTTTGGGGTTTAGGGTTTAGGGTTTAGGGTTTAGGGTTTAGGGTTTACTATAAAAGTTAACTTTTATTCAAGTTTTCCCACCAAAAAAACTCTTTTTTTATTATAAGGTTTAGGGTTTAGGGTTTAGGGTTTACGGTTTACTATAAAGGTTTAGGGTTTATGGTTTAGGTTTAGGGTTTAAGGTTTAGGGTTTACGGTTTAAGGTTTAAGGTTTAGGGTTTAAGGTTTAGGGTTTATGTTTTAGGTTTTACGGTTTAGGGTTTAGGGATTAGGGTTTAGGATTTAGGATTTAGTATTTAGGATTTAGGGTTTAGGCTTTAGGGTATAGGGTTTACTATATAAATTATACTTTACTCAAATTTTCACGCTAAAAAACTCTTTTTTTAACTATGAAGGTTTAGGGTTTATGGTTTAGGGTTTACTTTTTAGGGTTTAGGTTTTAGGGTTTCGGGTTTAGATTTATGGTTTAGGATTTAGGAATTAGGGTTTAGGGTTTAGGGTTTAAGGTTAACTATAAAAATTTAATTTTACTCAAGTTTTCCCGCAAAAAAAACTCTTTTTTTAACTTTGAAGGTTTAGGGTTTATGGTTTTGGGTTTATGGTTTAGTTTTTAGGGTTTAGGTTTTAGGTTTTAGGTTTTAGGGTTTAGGATTTAGTGCTTAGGGTTTAGGTTTTAGTGTTTGGGGTTTAGGGTTTACTATAAAAAATAAATTTTACTCAAGTTTTCCAGCCAAAAAAAACTATTTTTTTAACTATGAAGGTTTTGGGTTTATGGTTTTGGGTTTATGGTTTAGGGTTTAGTGTTTAGGGTTTAGGGTTTAGTGTTTAGGGTTTAGGGTTTAGGGTTTAGGGTTTAGGGTTTAGGGTTTAGGGTTTAGGTTTTAGGGTTTAGGGTTTAGGGTTTAGGGTTTAGGGTTTAGGGTTTAGGGTTTAGGGTTTAGTATAATAAATAAATGTTAC
>BQNB010121585.1:0-20435 GCA_026074375.1 Tanacetum coccineum
TTTTCTTGATCTCGCGTGATTTCGTCCCTTGGTGTATTTATGTCATACATAGATAGGTAGTAAGGGGTGAGCTCGCGCGTGACCAGTTAGTCAGACCAAAGGGCATTATTGTGAACTCGAAATGTCCATAACGAGTTCTAAACGCAGTCTTTGGAATGTCATCCTCATGCACTCTCAGCTGATGGTATCCAGACCTAAGATCTATCTTTGAGAAAAACTGCAACCCTTGCAGTTGGTCAAATAGATCATCAATCCTAGGAAGCGGATAACGATTCTTAACAGTCAACTTGTTCAATTCTCTATAGTCAATACACATCCTAAAAGAACCATCCTTCTTTTTCACAAACAACACCGGTGCTCCCCAAGGCGACGAGCTTGGTCGAATGAAACCTTTGTCCTGGAGTTCCTTGAGTTGTCACGACAACTCCTCCAATTCAGAAGGTGTCAAACGATATGGAGACTTTGCAATCGGTACAACTCTAAGGATTAACTCGATCCGGAACTCAATTTCTAGGAGAGGTGGAAATCCTGATAAATCATCCGGAAATACCTCGGGAAAGTCTCTAACCACCACAATCTCTTCTTGTTTCTTATCACTAGCCTTTGCACTCATCAAAAGTCTCGCTTTCTCTTCCTGTCTTTCTCCTAAGACTCTAAGCACCTTGCCATCTAGTAGTGGTATCCTCACTACTTTCTCATGATAAATTATTTTAGCCTTATGATTAGACAACCAATCCATACCTATAATCACATCAAAACTCCTATGCCCAAACGGTATTAAATCGATGTCAAAGACATGACCCTCGGTTTCTAGTGTGCAACCCTTAATAACCTTATCAATCTCTACTAGCTGTTAACTAGCTATCTCAATCTCATATCAGAAACCTAATTCACTGGGTTATGTGCCTAACAGGGGTATAAAAAGTAGTGGAAACAAAGCTATAGTCGGCACCAGAGTCAAATAAGGTAGTGGCAAAATGATTGTTTAAAGTAAACGTACCCGTCACAATGTTCGGATCCTGGCAAGCTTCCTCTGCTCCCAACATGAATGCCATACTCCTAGCTTGGTTCCCTTGGTTTCCACGACCCTGACCCCCGTTATCAGCAACTTAGTTTGGACGGTTTTCTCCCGGTCCTTGTGCTCTATTCAATCTAGGACATGCTGGCTTGAGATGGTCAGCACTACCACATTCGTGGCATGCTCCACGAGCAGGTGTTGGGTTCCTTATAATTACCGGGTTCACATTCCTAGGCATAACTCTGCAATTCCTTGCAAGATAACCCGGGCGGTTACAGTTGAAGCATGTGCGACAAGGCCCTCCGGGTGCATGGTAGGAGTTGTAGGTGGTACACTTAGGCCAAGCACCCGTATTCTCTCTTCCTACAGGGTTTGCAGTCGTAGCAAAAGCATTTCCAGTCCTAGTCCTCTTATTATCATCCCTACCATTCTTATTCTTGCTAGGTTCCCCCATATTTCCTCTTTTCTCAACCTTCTTAATTGATCCATTCCTAACAGCCTCATCGGTCAGTGCACCAGAAATCTGCATAGCCTTCTGTATAGTCTTTGGCTCCGTTGCTGCCACCATCCCACGGATCTGTAGAGAAAGGCCATACACGTACCTCTTAATCTTCCTACTCTCTGGAGTCACCAAATGTGAAACTAACCTAGCTAACTCATGAAATCTGTCGGTATATGCAGCATGGCCAGCCCCGATCATGGCGTGATTCCACAACTCAGTTTCTAACTTTTGCATCTCATGACTAGGATAAAACTCTTCTATCATCATAAACTTAAAGTCATTCCATGACATACTAACTGCAACTTCCTGGCTTAGCGTGTGGATCTGAGAGTTCCACCACGTTAAAGCCTTACCCATAAATAAACCAGCAGTGTATTTTACTTTTTGGTCAGTACTACAACCACTCATATCCTGCACGGACTCTATATTCTCAATCCATCTGGTAAGAACTACAGCACCTCCCTTACCATCATATTTCTTAGGGTTACAAGCTAAGAACTCCTTATATGAACAACCTACCCGGTTGCCATTCACTAACACATTCCTAATGTTCTCCTGAACGTTCTCATTAACCACATTACCATTTTGATTTCCAACATTTCCTTGGTTACCAATCTGAGCTAAAATGGCGGGTAAGAGGTTCTGCAATTGTTGGGCAATGATCGTCGAGAAGTCAGGTGCTCCTCCTACACGCCCATTGACTCCCTCTACATTCCTATTGACTCCCTTTACATTCTCATTAGCTCCCAACCCTTAGTCACGCTTGACCATTCAATTCGTCAACATGGTCATCATTACCTCTCTTAGGTCCTCTACCCCCCACCTCTACCAACCCGTTCACCCGTTCCCTCTCCTCGTGATTCGGCAATAGGTCGGTCAGTACTTCGGGTCCTCATCCTTGGTGGCATTATCTACACGAGGGAGAACATGGGTAATGTTAGGTAGGTAAAAAGACTCACATATATATAAAATATATTACTATATATATAATTATACACATAATACCCCCTTATGGTGTCAACATCAATTTGTGTGAACAGTATTACCAAGTAAGAGTAAGTTGTGATACTTTTATAACTACGTTGGTCACCGTATTTATATATGCATCCTTTCTCAATCGTACTCAGTATTAAGCTCATACATTTCAATGACTGACATAAGTAAAGCACCAAACCGCGAACATGCGAAAGCAAGCAAAAGCGAAACACCGCGCACATAGATCCTATATGCGACTAAATGACGGATCTTAGGTTATAGTCTAAGCCAATCCACCTAGTTCTCTATAACCTTGGCTCTGATTACCAATGTGTCACAACACGACAATGGTGGAAACTCGGGAATGCAACATAATGATCAATCATAACACAAGATACAATATAGAGAAAACTACAATGCATAAACTCTAAGTGTTACGAAGACCATCCACCTCGAACAAACTCGAGTGATGTCCCAAATCATAACCAAATCCAAAATCTCTTACAAATTTCAAATGCCCACAGGGGGGTCCAAATCCAAACTTAAACCAAAACTTCCAAATACCAATAGCCAAACAAATAAACAAGCAAGGTTTCACACAAAAAATCCACACGGGATACTCCTAAGCCTGCTATCACATATCACCAACTATTCACCTTTCACTTCACCTGAAAATGATACTCGAAAACGTTAACAAAATGTTGGTGATCTCGTAGGTTTGACCTTAAACCCAAAAGTTGTGCCAATATCTCAAAATAGTAGACAAAAGTGCAATGTGATAGTGAATATATAAGAAACACCCATGACTTAGCATCCTCGCTAATCATGTAAAACTTGACCTAGCTTACCCGCTAGTCGAACCATCCTAGCATCACCGCTTGTCCGGTAGCAAATATGTCACTTACGCACCTAAGGGCCTACCAGCTGGAGAACTATATTAGGGCAGGACCTCACACATACTAGGGTAGGCGTACCCAACCGATCCAATAACCACACAAATACTGGGTAGGCGTACCCCTCCGATCCAAACAATCATGCAACACATAATATTTACATAGCAGTCATAAGCACATATCTTGTCCCCAAAACAAAACCACATTTGCACAGTCAAATTTCAAAACTGTTTAAAACACGTTTGAGTATCATTTTCCCCCAACGAAAAAACAGTAGAAAAATGGGGCTATGAGAACTCACCTCAAGCAAGTCTTAAGCAACCAAATCTCAATCACACAAGCAAATGCAACGACGTCCGCACATGACCTAGTCCAGTTAATGTCCCATTAAATCATTTATTTCCAAAACAATCTTCACGTTTGATGCATAGAGGCTAGATGCATTGTACAATTACCCATAACAATTTAGTGGTGTGATGGTTGACATCTCGTCCCAAAATACCTTATCAATCCGATATCCCAACGATACATACTTGTACTATTTAAAGAAAATAGCTAAGTAATATAAGTAAACGAGGCTAGTCGACACCCGTGCGTTGCACCGGGCTTAGTCTGTGGGTAAAATTTGATTGTTAAGCTACTTTCTTCATTTGAGCACTGTATGAAACATCTGATGCACATTTTGTTGAGGGTATTATTAGTTTTGGCTGTTTCAACATCTGACCATAGAAACGGTTTGCTTACCAATTGAACTACGATCTCAACAAAGTTCTATATTACAACTCTTATCCAACATATTTGTTTAGAATTGCTAGTATAATATGATGGGTCCTTGCAAAATATTAAATTAAAAAACTACAACAGGAAAGTGTTCGTGAGCTTACATTTGTTGCTTCCTTACTTAAGGGACATTTGGGAATGTATACTTATTTGAGACCGTCCTGCTTAAATTCATACTCGGCTCGTAAGGACTTTATCACGTTCCTTGAGGACTCCAGAAGTAGAAGTACAGGAAACCTGCAATTGAAAAAAACCAACCATGACATTGTTTATTAAACATGAAATAACAAAGCAATGGGCCAATTAGTACGTACCCATTGTTCCAAAAGCCACATGTGCAGAATGAGGGTACGACTTGGATAGAGTTTGCACACCTATAGTGTTGTCATCGTCGTTGTTGTTACCGTGACTGCTATTACGGGCACCTGGGGTTGGGATTTCAGTTAACGGCATTTTGTCCATACTTTTGCCTACGATACCCATCATCCAGGATGTCCACCTCTCTAAGATAAGTAGAACATGTACTCAATGCAAAGAGCACGTAAAAGCTATAAAAATACTATAAAAATAGCCATATATTTGCTGGCCTAAAAGGCATATTTTTGCACCAATTTATGCTGTAAAAACGTTCAAAAAACGGCATTTAAAAGCTGTAAAAGACAGCACACAAAAGCTGTTAAAAACATTCCACAAATGCTCCGTATTTCTGCTGTCCAAACAGATTGAATTCTGTTGTACAAACAGCAGCTAAAAGCTATTGAAACATCATTAAAAGGCTGTAAATAACTACATATGAATGCTGTAAAAGGAGTAGATAATACTTTAAAACCCCATTTATGATTACATTCAGTTGATATGACCCATTTTAACCCTGACTTGTTGTGACCTGAACCCATAGGAAGTCTTCATCTCATAGAATCTCCTCTACCTTGAGTCAACTTCTGTGAGATAATAGGTGCCTTCAGCTAAATGGCTAGTCTCTTTACTTGGGACAAAGTCCTTGCCACCGTATATGTGCTCCATCAAATGCATGAGCGCAACAAAATTTTCAAACGCAAACTGCACATTTATAGTTACTTGGTTATGGCTACCGCAACAGACACACACATTACGAAATGTGAATAAGGGGATACAGATTTATGTTATTCTAAAAACTTATCAATATCTAAGGATAATGAACAAACTGATTGTTCAACGGGTAAAATAGAGTCAACCCGTGAGCACTATTTTTGTTTTTTTAATACTTAATGTATTATAACTAAAAAATTAACTAGGATACGTTAGGTGACGTTTGAGCCTTACATGTTTGACCCGTTTCACTCTTAGTCAATTTATTTACCCATTTGACCTGTTATTTAACAAATGCAGCCCACACTAATCAGTCTACTATATCTTAGATATTTACGACCTTGGTGATACCTGACAAACTAAATGGTGATTTGCCATCAGTAACACGTAGTGACCACATTATGGCAGACAACCTACTCCCACTCCTATTTGACCTTTGTAATACTACAAACCAAAAAACGACAACACAACCAACACGATCATAAACCAAAAAACAAAACCAAACCATACCTTGTAAGGAATCACAATTCTCCGCCTCTTTCTTAACAACATTCAAGCACCGAATCAATAAGTTCTAGACCCTTCGTATAGTGTCTTTAGCTGAGTTATTCCCATAGGTTACCTAAATGTGACCCGTAGTCTGCCCTACAGTTTAACCAATCCGAAAACTGAAGACATTGATCAAAATGAAACAGATATAATATATCCAAAGCCTTAAAATAAACGCATAAAAATTTAAGCCATTTCACATACAGTTTGCACTACATTAGATGTAATGCTCGTATCTGAGCCAACACATTTGAAGGAAACTATGCGATCAGACCGATGAGAACTTACACTTACGGCCATCAAGTGCACAAATTTTGACATTTCTAAAACCTTTAAAGCAGTAATTTTTTAATGGGCTCGAATGTTTAAAAGAAATGAGAGATGATCTAATGGTTAAAAGTTTAAGGTGGGTGTTTGGGAGATAGTTTCAACGAACAATTAAGCAGCAGCAACCATTGATAAATTGTTTTGTTTAGAAGAGTAAATATGAGAAAGAAAACAGTTTATATGTCTAAGAGAAGAATCACAAAAAAAACATATAAAGTTTTTTTTTGGTAAAGGGGACCCCGATAAAATAATATAGGATTTTGATATTGAAGATTGTAAATAACTAATGTATTAAATCTCAATTTGTGTAGTCGAGGTTAAAGCGGTTAAGATAGAAGGAAAGGAAGAGGTCAGGCAGAGCAGTTGCAGAGTCAAAGGAGATAGAACACACAGAAGAAAAAACACAACAACTTTCGCAACCACGTCTTTTTTAAAAGAGTTGAAATAAAGCATCTTCCCAACACATCCGACAGTCACATTTGCAAGTAAAAACAAAAAAGGACTGTGGAAGCATTCTGGAAAAAATTGTTACCGCTGCGGTTGTTGTTCTGCCTATTCTCTCATTAGGGTACACTGATTATGCTAAACTTTTTAGCAACCAATAGCAAACTTCAGAGGGGTCTTTGGCTAGACGTATTAAGTAGCTTATAGCATTTGAATTCATGGTTTTGAGGAATGCTAAGTTAGATGTTATTTTTGTTATACATGAGTAGAAAGATGAAGCCCAAATATTTACTAAAACAAAGTTAACTCACCATTGATACCGTCGACGATTGATAGCAGGACGTCCTTTGCTCAGAATAAAAATCCCTGAGTTCGCAAAGAATTTTCACCCCTTAGTTTTATAATATTTTAGTAATGGTAACGCTTCATGTAGGTCTTTGAAATGTCAAGCAAGTAGAATACTTTTTATGTACTTCTACCCACACATGCTGTTAACTGATGCCGTAGATGTGGTTTTCTACGTAGCAACCTAGATAATCATTTTCAAAAATCAACCCCAACTAATCCTAAACAAAGTTAGCCATTTGCCAACTAACATTAATCCTAAAACCACGGCGGAAATGAAAAAGTACCAATATGGTATATCTTTATATCACACATATACCTGTCCAAGAAGGATCTCGTTTAGTTCACTCATTTGATGATGTTCTCTCAATAGCCTGAACCTAAATTACACGGAGGAAAAAACCAAATAACATTAGATAAGATACACAAAAGCTGATACATAAAATCATGACTGCATATCTCTATAACGATCCCTATTATTTCACCTTGTTCTACAACAACACACATACTAAACACATAACTCTTCAACCAAGTATAAGCAATGGACAGTCTCATTAAAACAACTGTTTTGTTCACCCTCTAATCCATGTCAGCTACAACAACTGTTTTCTCATCTGTACGCCTTGATTCTTGAAAAAAACAAAGCTTTCCTATTTACATAATTTGCTTATGCTACTTGTGAGTTTCTCAGTCATACGCCTTGATGTCTTAAGTAAACTGAGAAGTATATGCTCAACTTTTGCTACTTGTGAGTTTATGGGTAAAATTTCTGTTTTGTATGAAGATTTAAAGATACATTGATATATACTTTAGGAGACAGTACCTAATCGCAATCCAATAACAACCTCTTCAGGTGTCGTTTTAAACTCTGCACCAAACGTTACACAACCTGTTTTAAGCGAAGCATCAACCATTTAATGATAAGTTATGTGATCTTCACGCATGATTTGGTCTCCCAATATGCTATGGATTTCAACTGTCATTATATGATATGCAATTTGTTCTGGAATATTTATAATTGAAAAGGCAAGAAGCAGTACCTGGCGGCGAGAGATGCTTCAAGGTCTGACTCTCATACTTGGACATGATGGTCTGCTCTTTTGTATCATTCTATTCCAAACCTCATGTTCTTGCTCAACTATTTGTGATAAGAAAATTACCTCCAAAATGCTACACATGCGCTCATACTCATGTAAAGAGTAAGAGCAACCCACAACCCGACCAAACCATGTGTAGAGGTGATGTATAAAGATAATATGCTTATTATACCAATCGTGATATCCAAAATTATATAATCAGCGGTTACACCACTATATTTATTAGTCCTTATAGTAGAACTTCCACTAAGCAAATTGGGTAAACGAAAAGAGATTTTGAAGTCTATACCATAGAATCCGCGGCGTATGCAAAATCAGATGCTCCAAAGTTAACACCATCGAAAACAAACGCTAATGCATTGAATGGTTGAGTTTCTGCTACAAAGTGATACAAACAGAGATATGCGACCCTTTTTCGAGTTTAACGTCTGTCATTCAGGTTTATGGTACAATGATAATTACCTGTGACCCTTTTTCGAGTTAAGCATCTGTCATTCCATTAAAAAGAGTGAGTTCTCGATTCCCATTTAAAGCAGCAACAACATCCCGAGAGGCATAGTAAAATTGAAGACTTTTGAAACATTCCTATCAAGTGTGACCTTGAATCTCGATAAACGCCTCCAATAAAAATAGCATTCAAAATACAAACATAGGAAATTTTTTACAATCATTCAAATAAAACAAAGAACTTATCAGCTTTTCCAAAAAGCCATAAGGTCGACAGAATAAGCCAATCGAAAAACCCTATTGTAAAACCATGTATCTTGAACAGTAAATAATCATAAATAACAATAAGCTTTATAGAAAAGGAATAAAAAATTAACCTGGGTTTTGTTATAAGAGTCCTCATTCTCTATTGTTGCCAGAGTTATTGGTGGCCAGAGTTATTAGACGTTGTTGTGCTTGAATTTGTGTGAAGTTTGGTGGCTCATGAAAAAGATGATGAATATGTGGGTGTGGATTGAATAAGTTTTGAGAAGATGGGTCGGTGATTTGGTGCTAAAACTGAAGGACCATTCATATTCATCTTTTTTGATCTCATGTAGCAGCAATGAATGCAAATACTAACTTCAAAAGATTGTTGATATGCACTGAGATTGATGATTACCGGTGGGGTTTTAACGGTATAATGAGAGGGCAGATGTAGAGCCTAATCTTGAATACGAATGTTAAATGCTGAAGCATTAAGACAACCAATTGAATGTTTAGAAACTCAATCTTTTATAATATAAGGATATTTATAATAAATAATTATAAATATATATCGTATAGTCCCTTTCGGTACCTTTAGTTTCCAATAAAATAATCATAATATGGTTGAAAATGAAACGTTTACTTATAATAAGCATATTAAAGAGGTTTCGAGAAAAATTATATTTTTCGTCTTCTAGTGAATTTATTAAAATATTTTGGTTTTGGTTTTTTTTTCCCTTTATTGGATAGTATTATTAAACTGTTTTTTTGTAATTTGGGACGCGTTGGTTGTAAATTTAAGTTTTGGTTTTAGATGCTTCGGTATTTGTTAGGCGTCTATTATTAGTTTTAATTTGGTTTTTTTTAAGTTAGCAGTTATATATTGGAGTCTGCAAGGGCGGGACTGTTCTTCTGCTTTTGTTCATGTGTATAGCCATAGAATGGTAATACCTTGTTACATCTTTCCAATCGTTGGTGTCTATTCCTTCACTGGGAATAAGTAATAATCTAAGCTCTTCAGACCTAACAGTATTAGGTTGCAAATATCTTTTGTCTGAGGCACTATATATTAGTAGGATGTCTAGAGGGGGTCTCTACAATGAATTGTAGTCAAAGCCATCTAGAATATTTTTGATCATTCTATTTATACCTGGTCATTGTTTCTTTAGCAGTTTTTCATCGTCAAAACGACCCCAATAACAAACTTATACGATTTTTTAGGTCTTTCTGTCTCTTGTATATATATATTTTTCCAGTTGTCTTGATGAGCATTGCTATGTTTAGGGGAAATTATATCTGTGATGTTGTAATTCCATTTTCTTTATAATCGTAATTCTTCATATTTTCATGTAATCTCATGACTCACCTTGGCTTCTTCAACTGTTGTGATACTGAATCTTTCAGACCCCATGGTCTAAAAGACCTTAATATTCGTCGCCATTAGTTGATGCATTGATTATATGCAATGAGGCAAAGGGATTGCATATTCAATATCGCACATCTTTGCCCTATGTAATTTCTTCATCTTTGTTTTGTTATGTAATGTAGGGTTAATTGTTATGTTGTTTAATGCTTCTGCAAACATCTAATTTACTCATAAACTTGGGTTTTAATGGTTAGGGTTATATTATCGAATATTTCGAATTGTAACAATAATATATTGGCAGGATCCTTGATTTGGCTGAAAATTACTTGTGGTTTACTTGTTGTTTTGGCGGTTTAGTGTTGTTATTTGTGAGGTATATATTTACTGGACTGCATTACAGCAATAAGGTTATCTTTCGTTATCGCTCCTTTTTGGTGATTGGGTGCTGACTTTCTGGATTGTTGTTATGGCCTTATGCCGGTTGGTTTACACGCCGAACCATGTCTTAAAATATAGGCTTATTTTCTCGATTCATGTTAGTGAGCTTCCATGCGAATTTTCCACATGGGTATAAAATACAAACCAAGATATGATAAATGTACTTTTGATGAGTTCCAGGAATTAGAATTTTGACGAGGGTTCTGTCTTCTTCTTGCATCAGTAGTTATTTGTATTCAGGTTTTTGATGTCTACGTGCTGTATGAGGTCTCGTACATGAGTATAAATATAAATCAGTTCCTATATACATCCTAATATCTTAACGCGTGGGGTTGCCGTTTGATATGGGTATGGGATCACATTTTGCAGCATTCGTAGATAATAGAGTTTTATGTGTTCTTAAACTATTAATTCTCATGATTTACTTCAGTTGTGTTGTTAACTTGTATTTTATGCAGGTTTTGTGACCGGTATACAATTATTAGGTATTATATTTACTGTTTGTGCCTTACTTTTTGGTAGATTCTTACGCTGACTTCTAAACCCGATTTAAACGACCAACTGATTAATTTTTCTGCAATAAAAAAAAAAAGCCGCTCTCATGAATGTGAGTTTACTAATGGTGATTAGTCCTTGTATTATCCACTTTGAATTTATTTGTGATGTAATTTCGTGAACTGGTGTTCGGGTTTAGTAGGTTGTTTGGGGTCGACTATAGGGAGGGGTCGTATTGATTCATGTTCTGGATACTGCAGTGGTGTGCGGCCACATTGGGGTTTAGTGATTGGAAGTATGGCTATTCTAATTGTGTAATGATCCGGGGTATAGTCCTCAGTGTGCTTTTTTTTTTGCAGCTGATAAGGGGCGGTGTGACTTAGGGGGCTAAATTTTTGGGTGGGGAAGGGTTTGGTAGCATCAAACTGTTACCATTGGGGGATTTTGTTACGGAGTTATTTTGAGAATGTTGCCGGGTACTGGACCTTCTGGAGAGGCAGGTGGAGAGGGGCGTGGGGGGGAGAGGGGAGAGGCATTGAAAAGGTTGGGGAGACATTTGTGGTGGGCATTAACTTTGGGGGATTACAAGATTATTGTCCGGGAGCTATGTAGCGGGTCGATAGGAGTAAATGCTTAGTAAAGGGTTAATAGACAACATATTAGTACCTTTCATTATCATTGCTATTATTCGCTCATTAGACTCGTTTGATTTTTACCATCCCCTTACCAATGGCCACAAGGGGTATCCTGGGTCGACATATAGGTTAAATTAGTGTTTGAGTACTTATTAAGGCAAACCATATACTTACCATCTTTTAACTAATCACCTCCAAGGCAATAAAAAACGCATGCCATGTTTACATATTAAAAAGAAACAGGAAATTTTATTATAAGTGGATGGGCTGTTAGTATTATAAACATCTATCGGTTAATCGTTGGAATACATTTTTTAGTGCTAGCAAGAAATAGAGAGTCAGACTCTAACATGCCAATAGAAGAATAAGACACACATCCTCGCTCACAACTGACCTAAGCAGTGTCCTATTAACTTGGATTTGCTTTGGGTCAGTACTCTGTTTAGTCTGTGAGGCGGCGGGGTGGGCCTGCGTCTTATTAGGAGCTAAACATAAACTTTGGCATAGGGTGACATGACGTGCACCCCACCCAATTCAGACACAAAGTTGTAAATGTAGGATTTATATAACGTAGGCGTAAAGTTATGGTGGGACGGGTTCGAGGTTTATCTTTTGTATTATTTGCCTACAATGTAATAACAATTTACTCTGTGTGGGGTCTCGGTTTAGTTAGTTTTGCATCAGTTGTCAGTAGATACTTTGCCTTTATACGTCATTTTTAATACATAAATTAATCCGACTTGTGCGTTTCAGTTTATTTGACTATTTTATTCGTCACCCTGGGTTGTGGCCGTATTTGCTCCTATCCTTTGCATCTAACTCTGTCTTAACCATAAATACACAAATACTTCTCTGAATTATGCCATACTCCAAATCCAATAAACAAACAGGAGAATGACAGATTGACATATAAATCTAAAATCAATTGAAATTCTTGATGACTTGGAAAAACGGAATTCGTTATATTACTATCGCACAGGCCTAGGGCGGCTTTTACTAGCGTTTTGCTTGACTGTTGTTCATGGGCTCTTATTTTTAATGTTTTTGCAATGGTATTGGTTGAGCATCATCATAATCATTGAATTTTGAATGGGTATGGGTTGATGAAAAAGAAACTAAATATGAATTCATTACGTTTAGTAAATGAGGAATACTCTATTATATCATGAAAGAATCGATGTTAGCTAAGTAGTTGAGTGCCATTGTTTCTGGATGTTGATTAGGGTAGTTATGGTTCTGTTTGTGGTGGTGATTTTACTTCTAAGATGGGTCAATCGCAATGGCACAGACTTAATATGCAAGAAACGAAGGGCCTCTGTTTAGCCAGTACTCCGCAATATAAATACTGTTTACCTTGAATTACTCTATAAACTGTAACCGCAAATTGAAGTCTTATTGGGTGGCCGTACATGAAATGGAGCACTTCAAAGTGACTTATTAATTACAAGAAATTTATTCCTTTAATCCATGCCTAATAATCACCTTTGTCTTTGAGCAATGCTCACTAAAAGCATTGCTGTGTTCACCTAACTAGCTGTGTAAATATTAGTTGCCATTATGTAATTTATTTTTACAGAGATCACCCTTCCTGCACACACGCTTGCTGCAACTTGTTAATGTATCAACACTAATAGACAATTTTTAATATGAGTGGACCTCAAACGATTATCAGAAATTTTATACTAATTGACGTCGGCATGGGGACCCGTTCGATGTTGATAATCCGGAGGTGTATCTGCTTCTTTTCGCCTTTTGATGCTCTGTGTTGGTTTGTTGTAGGTTTTATTGCCAAGGTATGTGCGTTATAGAATGGTTTAGCTTGAATGGGATTTTGGTATATGTTTTGAATGCACACAGGTTTGTTGTTGGTTGTATCCTAAATTGTTGTTGATTGCGGGTATTGTGTTTCGTATTATTTGGTTGATCCGTTGTTACATTTCATCTTATCTTGGGCGGATTAATGCCTTTGTTGAATGTATACTTTGCGTACTCGTTGTGGCCAGTTTTATACGTTCATCTGTAGAGGTATGTAATATTCATAATCACCTTGACTTGGTCCTCGCTTTGTTTACTATGTAACTGGTTTCTTTCTATTGAGTGCTAGTGATTACTATTATATATCTAACCTGCTATACGTGGAGCTCACCTATTATATTTATTCGAGTCCTCTAACACGTATAATGTCTATACCGATTATTATAAAGTGAAAAATTTGTTATACACATAATTATTAACGTGAAGCATCTTTCTAGATCCGTCCTACAACCAATTCAATCAAAACATACAGCCATCTTGGATAAAACCTCTATAAGTAACTTTCCCTTAATTTAGGGCATTCTAATCATGGCTAGAATCCTAGGTGGCAAATGTAGCCTGTTGGGACCTTGGCATATCGCTAATCGTCACTTAGGTTCTCAAGTCGCCATACTATCTATATAGATATTTACTTGTGGGCTGTGCACATTCATACACTATTTCTACCACTAAATGTTTAATCGTCATATCATTAAATGATGGTTTTTTTTCTTCATGGTTTTAACGTTTGGATGTTATTGGGGAAAAAAAAGTTTCTTAAAATAATCAGACACTGGCAAAGATTACAAAAGTTATGTGAGCTATTTTTACTTTTTGCGGGAGTATTATTATGTAAGGTTAGGTGCTTGCAGCTAGGTTGATAAGTATTGGGGTTTGTGGTTTCAGGGTGTATCTGCATTAATGGGTCAATGGGGTCGTGAGGTATTGGCATTATCTTTTTTGTTTGGCGCCTTAGTTTCAGAACATTGTATTCTCTATGACTTAATGTTTAGTATTCGTTTCCGATCATCCATAATATAGTTTTCTTCATAAATTGTTTACACATTTTCCATGAAAACTTGTTTGATCATCACTAAACAATACCTCACGTTTTTTTTTACCTTTAAATACCATATTTTTAAAATTGCAAACAACTTTCCAATGCTTGATTTTATAAAGATTTTACATTTGTGATATGTTATATATAATATTATGTTCTTCGGTGTTTTAGTATACCAACACCAAAAAATTCTCTATCATCCTTATCATGCTGGTTCAAAATGTAGTGTGAGGGAAACCTGAAATGTGAATAGCATAACGTATTGTTAATAATCCTTTAGCGACATCCATGATACTCGAACTATGCGATTTGGCCTGATCAATGACTCAATCCTGTTAAACACGACTGGTTTATGTAAAATTTATGGTGTAAGGGAATAACTAATTCAAGGGGTTAATCAATAATAAAACTATCCAAGACTAAAAAATGTTTTCATATCCATAATAATACAACAATGCACGCTATAAAACTTTAGAATACACATCATAAAAGGAGCTATAAGAAGAACATATTTCACGAAGAGAATATTTACCTCTTAAATCATTATATTCCAATCTGCTCAAGTATGTAATTTGCCTGGCTATAATCTCTATGACACTTTTTTTTTTTCGGCCTTGGTGACCTCATGTCTGGACGGTGCAACCGGTAACGCTGGTTCCGGCAACGTTTAGAATTTAACAATGTAGCTAAGAAAATTAAAAAGGTTATGCTGAATCCATGGTCCATCGGGCCTCTTATACGCTACCTAGGATCTTGTTTAATATCAAAATTTATTTCCGACATTTATTCTCATACTCGCACATTTAAAGTTTAAAACCAAAAATGAGTCATCTGATATGTAAGAAAAGAAAGCACGATATAGCTGACAAAGAACCGAGACCTACAGAGAAAAACTTTGAGGTGTAGTTTAAAAATGCTATGTGAAACACGGTCTCAGTTAGTATGTAGTAGTAACAAATTTTTTTTTTTTTTAGCACACAAGACTTGTCACCTCCAAATTTGTTTTTCCTATATGGTTTTAATCTAATGTGTTGTATCAGCACTCACCAGTGCCGTTCCTAGAAGCTGTTGGTTTCGACCCTTTGAATCTGCAGAAAGGAGCTATTGCCAGGATGTGCAGGCAATACATTGTCTGAACCATAGAATTATTCAGCATGTATTTAAGGTGTTTTTACAGGCAGTACTCTTAATGGATATACTACTCAAATTTACGATTATAATGACAATTAAATAAGTAAAGTTTGGGATTGATATTTTACTAATGACTTTTTTGTTTAAGTGTAAAATAAAGACTAAAGGAGGTTATCTATACATTAAATCCTGGCTATTGTTCACAGTTATAATTAAGCAATGGACATAACATCATGTTCTATTTAAAGAAAATTAATTTTGGCTAAACCTCTAAAACAATTACCGCGAATTATCTTTAGGAGTTTGCTAATATTTCCTATTTTAACCTTTGTTTATCACTAATTATGAGTCTTTATTTTTACGAATATGTTATCAATAATACAGTAAAACCTGATCTCTGCCCTTGATGTTTCTACCCCTTGGTAAGAGAGAAGCCTGATGGTTGTGGAAGAGATAAATACCAGAACAGTCATATTTGTTTACCGAATAGTTGCCACGGCCCATTCCATGCCACATAACTCTTTATGTTGACTTCTTTGAGCAATTCATACAAGCTGCATAAAAAATAGTTGTTCAGTAATAACAAGCACTGTGTGTCTATTAAGAGCATCTATGTATATGGACAACACTAAGAGCGAAAAAAAACATGGTGTCTATAAGAGCATGCATGTATTATGGACACAACCTTAAAATAGTGAAAGCAGCAATCAAAAAGACATACAGGAAGTCGCAATGGCAAATTAGTCCAAAAAGCCATTCGCATAACAGTATAAGTATGGCACAGCGGCAACTAAAAAAAAGTTCTATTTCATAAACCAATGACATATAAAGAAAAATATTAGAATGACTAATAATGGACTCACTTACTCGGTTGTGATTGCATCGCATACAATAAGGCAAATTTATCGTTGAATTAAGATATTCATCACGAACTAACTATTTCTGGATCTTTTTGTGGTTACAAACTGCAAGGATTTTTTTGTTTTTGTGAGCTTTTACCACCTAAGCAATATGAAACATAAAATATGGAAAGATTAAAACGTTAACTCTTTTATAGTAATAGTCCTCCTTGCTTCTTCTAAGATTAGAATTCTCTTTTTAAAATTGATTGTCTGACTAATAAATAATATGTACACTGCATCTTCTTGTATCGTTTTTGATACAACGATTTTGAGTTGTCTTTCGGATCTTATTCATATGTGTAGTTATGACAGACCATGGAAAAAGATAAAAAAAATCAAAGATAACAAAGCTAGAAAGATAATAAACAATGTGGCCCTATATGTGGTGATGTGTTCGTGAAACGTAATAATATATTGACTAATAAGAGTATAACTTGGAGGACACAATAACTTGCGCTTTTTTTCAAATTATCCCATAGCGATCGTCCTTGACTTTTGCGAATCCTAACTAAAAAAACACCTTTCAACAAATAACAAACAAAAGAAACCAATGTCTCTCCACCAATTCTTAATTATGTCATTTTATCGTAGCATATTGATGTGCATTCCAAATTCATTCTACAAAAAATAACAAACACAAAATTTATGGTAAAGCTTTTTTTTTAATTCAGATCTTGGCAATTTTCTTTTTTATCTATTTATGCAGTTAATTCTTTAAAAAGGAAGTTTAATCAATTTCTAGATCGATTCCGTTTTGTATGAATTTTTAAAAACCCCTTTAATATGATAATCCTCAAAGATTGGGAATCAGGCGTTAATTAAATTAAAATCAGCTTACATAAATTTTTTTGAAGACTTGTTTTGCAATGGCCACCCATTTGACAGCATTCGTCGGGAAAATCCAATAGATCATAAAGGAGTCTGATGGTGTGTGTGGTTGGTTGCGTTATTCCATTGTTTCATTCTTTTTTGTTTTTGGTTTGTTTTGTGTTCTTTGTTTCTTATTAATCGAAAAAACGGTGTTGATTGGATTTGGCGTCTGTTTATATGATCCACTTACTGTTATGTAACCTAGTTGATTGATTCATTTTTTTGGAGGAGATTGAGGGTTACATTCGCTTGACATAGACACCTGAACATTAAATGAGAAATATTGGAAATTAGGGATGGAGCAGTTCAAGGTGTTGTAGAGGTGTTACTGGAAGTTGGTGCTATTCATTGACTCAGCCCCATTAAATTAGGGGTTTGTACTATTTTATTATGTATAGATAAGGAATATTGTATCTTAATAAATAATTTATATATTATATCTAGGTATTGTCCTTTTCCGGTATTTAGTTTCCAATACAAATTATCATAATTGGCTTTGTAAATGAAAAGATATTACTTTTATTAAGCATATTTGAGAGGTTTCGTGAAGAGGAGGAAAAACATTTTATTTCTGGTACTTTTTGTGAATTTATTAAAATTAATAAAATAATATTTTTATTATTTAAAACAAAAAAATCGTGTGTTCTTCAGTAAAAAAAAAAAAAATTTACGTATAAACTTTTTACGAAATTTATGACATGTACCAACGTACGTTTATAAAACGTTTTTAAAGGTTTCAAATCCCTTTATTTTAACACTTTTCTATCTTTTCGAACAACTTTTCGGCATAATTCTAATAATATCTCATTTCTTTAACGTTTACTTAAAACGTTTTTTCCCAAAATTTCGTTCAACATTTCTTCGTATATACATTTCATTGTTCTAGATAATTCGTCAAAAACTCTTAAATTGTATATCTTAAAACGACTAAATATCGCTTATTGGGCTTTAAGGCCCAACAAGGGTCCAATAAGGTATTTATATGTCCAAAATACGATCCAAGCCCAAAACTGAGGTCCATTTATATACATAAGCTCATACTAATAAGTAGAAAATAACCCGGACCACATTAAGCCAACAAATAAGCCACGGCTTATTTGTGCTTATTGGGTCGTGAGCCGAAGAGCTCAAAAATCAAGTCCGTAAGCTTAAAAATAAGCTAGTACGCTACGTATAGTATTTGGTTAACGCCATAAGCTATAAAAATAGTCCACGAACATACGTCATACCACGAAAATAATAAAAATCACTTCCTTTGTGATTTTAAAGCAGGACGTGAGCACATAAGCTCAAAATAAGTCGCGAAAAGCCCACAAACTACGCTATATAAGCTATTATACAAAATAAGCTATCTAGCAATATATGTTTCTCAACCATCACGATCACAATATCAAAACTAACAAAACCCTCTTGTTTCTTCTCTTATTCGACGCAAGCCAAACACCCATTTTTATTCGTTTAGTTTCCAAAAATCGTTTTTTACAAATATCAACTTGTACAACTAACATCTATGCATCAAGATAAACCCAAAAAGGACAAACGAAATTTAAATTTGGAAACATACAAGAAAATCTTCAAAAATGTAGATTTAGACACGAACCGGACAACCCAAACGTTGTTTAAATGAATACCTAAGCACTAGAATCAACCCAATATATCACCAATCTTCATGTTTTTGATCAAAATTTCAAAAATAAAAGTTTTGTGTGTGTGCTTTATTCGGACGCCAAGGGGGAGAGAAAGAGGAGATATTTTTTGTAAAAATGAACTAGGTGTTTTTCAAAATGAGGATAAGGATCTTTTAAGTGTACCAGCCATGGACACACTTGCAAAAATCTTGCCTTGATGTCCCCTATGAGACTAGAACCGGTTATGGTATCCAAAGGGGGTCTCGGGTTCTTCTTTTCGTGTCGGGGTCACTTAAAAGCTCGTAAAACTCAACCGTAAATTATTCCCCAAAGTTAATTAGCATTTGTATTCACTTTAAAAATAATTTTCCATTAATCTAGAGTATTTACATGACATATTTACACTTTAAACTCTTCAAAACTCATTTGGACATTAACGGACGTGTCGGGACTCGCTTTTCGGCATTTCTCAAAATTCACGGGTCAACCACCCGGAATGAAAATAACACAATAATAACCTCTAAAAAGGAATATTATTCACAATAAACCATAAATTACCACAATTCTCAACAAAATCATCACCGTCAACACGGTACAAAATCTGAATAAACTAACAAACGTCAAATAGTCAAAGGATTAAAAAGGAAATATTCAGAACACAAAAGAGGCAAAGGTTACAGTTACACACTATTGGCAATTACGAGTGTAAAAAGTGTTAGAAATAAAGATTTGTTGAACAGGAAAGATGGTGTTCTTGGTGACCATTTTTGTAGCTTAGGGACATTAGTCACCCTTCTAAATATTTCACAAGATCACTTCGTAAGATGTCAAATTTTGCTAAAAAATTGAGTATTTTGGCATTTCGTTGAAAAAAATGGTATTTGGTGCAAGGTTAGGATCTTATAAAAAGTCTTTATTTCCTTAAGCACTAGGTACCATGATGTCGTTTAGTTGATGCCGTCGTACAAAAGTGTTATCACATTAGTATTTTTTTCCATAACATCAAAATCCATCACAACACTAAACACCTCTCTCTCATATCAAGTGGTGCCGTGGTAAAAAAATGATGTCATCTTGTTAAAAAATAGGAGAAAAGAGAACAACAAAAAGATACAAAAATGAAAATTATCGGACCACTTAGCTGCCAACGACGGCGCGACCTCCGGTGTCATTGTGGTGCCGTCCTGTTAGCTGGTCCCGGATAATGCGAGGGAACAGCTAGAACACCCGCGGTTCTAAGGAATGTAAAAATTAAAGAAGAGCGACATGTAACACCAATAGACAATTCCCATAAACAATGAGTGAAAATAGGGTGGTGCAAGCTGCAAATAGAATTGGTTGTGGTGTCCTTAAGGCTCCTTTTGCTTATTTAGGTTCGAAAGTTGGGAGAAATATGTCTCGGATTAAATATTGGGATGAGATTGT
>BQNB010121586.1:0-16091 GCA_026074375.1 Tanacetum coccineum
ATTGAAGGAATTATCCGGAATTATTATGATCGTGAAGATGGTGAAACTACTCCGAGTTTCGTATATAGTTAGATGTAAAAAAAAGTTAGAAAAATCGCAACAAAAAAGAGAAGGAAAGTTTGAAGATAATTGTTTCGCAACTACCGAAGGAATTACACGAAGGATCGATTATTCGTTGATACGTCTTAAAAATCATTGATGTAGAGTATTGTATATAGTGGAAGATATCGCCACTTACCTTGTAAAGTATGTAAAGTATTGGATGTTTGGGAAGTTGACCATTACGGGAACTCCAACTTAGGTTGTTGTTTTTTATCTATGATCAAGATGTTATAAATAGTCCTGTCTTTATCATGGTAACAGTCGGGAAAAAGTGTCTAGCAACTTGTATTTTAGACTTAATCTATTTGTTTTGTAATTTTTATTTAACAACAATTTAATTCCCTTTCCTAATCATTAACCATGGGTTTTACACGAATGGGGATGTGATCGAGCATGCATGTCTATTCTGTCGTTACGGCCATGTATGCATGTCTCAGCTGCCTTGTTGGTTTATTACTATTGGTGAAAGTTAGATGGTTCGTACCGTATATCATTCTTCATCCTAACCGTTGGTTAAATTCGAATGAGGATGTGATCGAACACACATGTCTCTTCCGTCATTACGGCCATGTATGTGTGCTTCAGCTGCCTTGTTGGAGTGGTACTTTTGGTGAAAGATTGTAGAATGATCAACCCAAAGCCTTATCATACAAACCCATATTTACCTTTATAAACTTGTTACTCCTTAGCTTTAGCGGTGGAGATGTGTATCCTTGCCAAGCTTATAATAGAATACTCGTCACGACCAAGCAATTGAGCGAATTAGTTACATGTTACCACATAGATTAGTTGAGTGATTTGAGTGTATTCATCTTCCTATTTCGTGAGGTGTTTGGTTGTGTACTTGTAATAGATCAAATAAATGCTTTAACAGAAAATATCCTTAGGGATACATTTTTATAAACTTCTAAAGGCTACTTGAGGACAAGTAGGATTCAAGTGGGGGGATATTTGATGACATCAAATAACGTCTATTTTATAGCATCATTTATCCTATGTAATTAACCCATTTTGTACCATTATTACAAAGAATTATTACTTAATCGTTTATATTTGAGAATTGCAGTAATTATAGAGTTGTTGGTGAATATTAGCAAAAGGCGCGCATTTTGGAGCTTAAATGAATATACTTTGAAGATTACTATTCTGAAGACCAATACGCCGTATCCATCAAGGAAGATACGGCGTATCCGTGCCTACACTCACTAAAGACCACAAAGGAATAAAGCTCAATACGCGGTATCCAAAGAGACTCAATATGCCGTATTGAAGATCTAATATGTGAATATTAAGGAAGATATCAAGCGTGGTCCCTACTCTATGAAACCCCAATACGCCGTATCTAATCCTTAGATATGCCGTATCGAACCAACTTCCAGACCTTATAAATAGAAAACTCAAAAACGAGTTTTAAGTGTGCTAAAGCATATTCTCGATACCTAAACCATAAAAGTTGATTTTTATAGGAGAAAAAGAGCAGAAGAGGTCGAGCAACGTTATCAATTCCATAGGAGACAATGTGTACTTCCATATACTTTAGTAATCGTTTAGTTTTTGTTATCATTCGTTAACTCGATTAGTTTACCTTGGCTAAATAATTGCTCTTGTATTTATTATGACTTTTAAAGGCTAATACCTTTGGGTATTAGCCATTATTATGAAGATCTGAATGTTTGGTATTTGTTTATCTCGATTTATTGATTTATCGTTAAATGATTGTTTATGTTTATCAATTTATACATGTTTACGCGCTTTTGTATACGACCTATCATTCAACTGGATCTAGTGATACGGACCAAGTAAATCTAGAGTCTGGGATAGCTCTCCATATAGTAATTTATACATCTAGAATCATAGGATCGCAAATATTGTCCTTCTAAATCTGTGTTAAGGATGCGTTTCGGGCTTAACTAGTTTATTGGATATTGCCAATGGTTTATTGGTCGTGTTGACTAGAAGGTGAACCTAGATAATTCAACAAATAACGTTCTGATTCCATTGGATAGTTGGACAAGTAGACTACTAGTGTATAAATCGTCATTAAGCGGTAAGTGGGTAAAGTCTCTATGAGCTAGGGTTTAACAAGATCACCATTGCTTTAATCCTTAAGATAGATTATAATCAGCAAATAAGGATGCTTTATGCGGATGCTTTAATTGTGACAGAATTAATGTGTCTAGGTCTTAGGATGATGTAACACCTAAGTCTTAAGAATGATATACCACCTCGAGAGAAGAAATCATTGCACTAAATAAACAAACAAACTTTCTAATCGGATTAATAATGGTTAATACAGTTTTCTTATATTTGGCTCGACCGCTCTTTTATCTTTTGTTTATTAGCTTGCGTGGGTTAAATTGCCTTGTATTGATTGTAGTCACCAACCAAACCGTGCCAGTCTCTCAGGCTGAAAACCCCCTTTTCCCATTAACATTAGGATTTAGACTGACATAGGTTTAGAATAGAGTAGAATTAACATAGATTAGATAACCAAGATATTAATTAAATTGGTAGATTTAACCTCGCTTCAAGTGTTCGACACCCTACTTACCACGAAACTACTACCGATCGGGTACATTGCTCGTTAAAGTGTTGTTTTTGATTTAGTCGTCAAAATGTAAATTTAAAACTTGAAACAATAAAATATACACCACACAACGACACATCAAGTTTTTGGCGTCGTTGCCGGGGAGTGAAAATTAATCTTGATTTTTATTTGATATTTTGGTTTTTAATATTAGATTAGATCTTACCCTTAGGATTAGTGTAATTTAGATGAGTGTATATTCTTGTATATTCTGTAAATTTTATATATTTGTCTTCAATTGTTTGCTTGTATATTTGTGTTTAATTGTTTGCGTATTTAATTGTTTTTCTTAATACATTGTTCTGGTCGATAGCTAAATACGGCGTATCCACTTCCATCGGACACGGCATATCCAACTTTCTGTCAAATACAACGTATTCATTCAATTGATTAATACGGCGGATCCACTTCTATTGGATACAGCGTATCGATCATCTGATAAAGTTCTTTTCCATTCTCAAACTTAAAGCCTAAATTTTTTTATATTCCTTTCTCCATTGGTTCTACTGATAATTTTCTGGGTATTTTTCAGTACGAATGACAAAGGTTATCAAAGGAGAGTTTGAGAAAATTATGAATGTTAAGGTCGAAGATGTTTCGCTCACTTGCGATACACCACTTGAGGTTTTCAACAATGAAGTCAGTTGATTAAACGGAATGGATGATGATTTATTCACATATGAAGTTAAAGTAGCTAACATCCCATGTAACTCGAATATGAATGGTGATTCAGAGCATGAAGCTGATGATGACATGGGATATAATCCGTCTGATGTTGAATTTACTGAATGGTTGGGATCGAAAATTTTCAACTACAAAACAATGGATCATTATACTATGAAAGCATTATGGATTTACTGGATCAGAGGAGATGATGAGGTTGAGCTCATAGATGAAGAATCTTATGATGATATGGATGAACTTGCTGAAGTCTTTAGGATTGACACTAATCTATTTAATTTTGAAACACCTATGTGCAAGGCATTCAAAGAACTTAACTATCTTTTGTAAGTCAATCCAGACTTACTTACTAATGAAATTGAGGGATTCAAGACCTATGAAGATTACAAGAATGATTGGATCTATGAATGGAACAAGGGCGTACCATGGGTTGATGAGAAGCCATGGACTAACACCGGAGTTTGAACCATACCCACACCAGTTAAACATACTTACAAGCCTTTCAACTATAAGACTGGGTATTCAGAATGGCCAACATGTAGATGGATGGATCATGGATACTGTAATGGAGGTAACTTACCCGGAACTTACATTATTGGAAACCAACTCCATTACCAAGGCCTTGAATGGTATGAGGCTTTGGAAGATTGTGAACTTAAAGATGAGGCTTTAAGAAATAAAGCTATCATGGAAGGATCTATCAAAGAAGACGATGATGAGTCACGTTACGAACAAAAGAGGCGATGGAACATATATACAAACTATGATGATGCTTATGAGATTGATCATGAAGATAATAAGAGAGAAGAATTATGTGAATTTCATGAGCTGCCAGTATGCAATGTAAGGATATATATGATGATCAAATATTCGTTCAATAATGATGAAGAGTATGTTGTTGTAAAAGAAGACGAATACGACGATCTTACTATTACAAGAAAAGAGGCATGCTGAGCTTACCAAGAAATATTTCGGATAATAGACGAAGGATGGATGGTGACTAGAGTTGAGTAGAAGAGAAGCTGAAGACAAGTCTAACTTAAAGACTTCGTTGTAAACAAAAGTGCTTCCCGGGAGACAACCCGGATTGTTATTTAATTTTATCGAGTCTGTCTTCCTAGACATCAATACGGTGTATCCGCTCCATACCATACGACGTATTGATCATCTGGACGTTATCAGTCTTTATTTTTATTGCACTTTAAAAACATTATTGTCGGTTCTGGAATACGACATATTCACTAAACTGATACGCCGTATCCACCAGACTGACCCGTAATTAGTTAGTTTAGTTTAGTTTAAATTAACCATAGGTACCAAGATAGGAATGCACATGTTATTCTTATGTTTTATACAGGACCTCGTGAAAGAAATATCGACGAAGTTGGTGGAATGCATATTTTTTGGAATTCTATGTGTGTGCTGTTCGTGCTAGGATTCAGACGCTTTTTCAGCACATAATCTTGCTCATAAACGCAACTTGGAGAATCTACCGAGCAAATATCAGGGGAGTTTCTCATTCTAATTCTTTTTAAATTCCCGTATTTAATGTTTTATATATACAACGAGGACGTTGTATAATTCAAGTGGGGGGATGGAATTAGAATGTTTACTTGTCCTATTTTTCACACTAAAATGCTTAAATTATGCTCAAATTTAAAAAAAATTCAAGCATACTTTTGTGAAATTACATGTTACATAACCCGCACACAATAACCCTTGTTAGATATTGTGAGGATTTAACCTTTCCGTTTCCAAATGTTTACCCAAATTCCACAAAATATGAGTGTGCCGGTGATGTTGTAGACTTTAGAACTTGGCTTGGTATATCTATTCGAGACCACAATAATGAGTATTATGGATTTAATTGGAGTAACTTGTTTACATTGGTAAATTTTTTAGGATTACACCCAAATCGCCTTTACATGTTGCTTATTAACTAACTACACCGGTTAGTTAACCTCCAGTTTAAACCCTTTTCCACTCTCATCTTTAGAGTGATGATCCACTAGAAAAACCCGTAGAGCCAATCCTTTAGGAATTTCACCAACTATTTGTTTCGTTACAACCCTAAAC
This sequence comes from Tanacetum coccineum, assembly GCA_026074375.1. NCBI lineage: Eukaryota > Viridiplantae > Streptophyta > Magnoliopsida > Asterales > Asteraceae > Tanacetum > Tanacetum coccineum. The sequence goes on from BQNB010121586.1 coordinate 5,447, forward strand.
ACCTTAACCTACCCTGTTAGATTAAGTTTAATTTACAGTTGCTAGTTGCTTAAAGTGTAAAGTTTGTATTTCCCGAGTCTTGTGTCATTTTCTATCTTTGGTGCGGTTAGAAATTTGCACATTGCAAATGAGGATGTATATTAGTAGTCAAAACTCATGTGATTTTACTGCCGTCACAATTAATGGCGAATCCAAAGAACGAAGAACTAACAAAGGAATTATCTAGAACTATTATGATCGTGAAGATGGTGAAACTACACCGAGATTTGAATGTTTGGTAAAAAAAAATGGAAAAATACAAAAAGAAAGAGAAGGAAAGTTTGAAGATAATCGTTTCGCAACTACCGAAGGAATTACACAAATGATCAATTATTTGTTGATACGTCTAAAAAAATCAACGGTGTAGAGTATTGTACAAAGTGGAAGATATCGCCACATTGCCTTGTAGCGTATATAAAGTTTTAGGATGATTGGGAAATTGACCGTTACGGAAACGCCAACTTAGGTTGTTGTTTTTGATCTATGATCAAGACGTTGTAAATAGTTGTGTCTTAATCATGGTAACGGTCAGGAAAAAAAGTGTCTAGCAACTTGTATCTTAAGTCTTAATCTATTTGTTTCTTGATTTTTATTTAACAACAATTTACTTCCCTCTCACCTGATGATTAGCCGCTGGTTTTACGCGAATGAGGACTTGTTCGAGCGTGCATGTCTATTCCGTCATTACGGCCATGTATGCATGTCTTAGCTGCCTCGTTGGTTTATGACTTTTGGTGAAAGTTAGAAGGTTCCTACCCTATATCATTCTTCATCCTAACCGTTGGTTAAATTCGAATGAGGATGTGATCGAACACACATGTCTATTCCGTCGTTACGGCCATGTATGTGTGCTTCAACTGCCTTGTTGGAGTGGTACTTCTGGTGAAAGATTGTAGAATGATCAACCGTAAGCCTTTCCATACAAAACCCATATTTACCTTTATAAACTTGTTACTCCTTGGCTTTAGTGGTGGAGATATGTATCCTTGCCAAGCTTATGATAGAATACTCATCACGACCGAGCAATTAAGCGAATTAGTTACATGTTACCACATAGATTAGTTGAGTGATTTGAGTGTTTTCATCTTCCTATTTCGTGAGGTGTTTGGTTGTGTACTTGTAATAGATCGAATAAATGCTTTTAACAGAAAATATCCTTAGGGATACATTTTTATAAACTTCTAAAGGATACTTGAGGACAAGTAGGATTCAAGTAGGGGGATATTTGATGACATCAAATAACGTCTATTTTATAGCATCATTTATCCCATGTTATTAACCCATTTTGTATAGTTATTGCAAATAATTGTTACTTAATCGTTTATATTTGAGAATTGCAGTAATTATGGAGTAATTGGTGAAAGATAGCAAAAGACGCGCATTCTGGAGCTTAAATGAAGATATTTTAAAGATTACTATTCTGAAGACCAATACGCCGTATCCATCAAGGAAGATACGGCGTATCCGTGCCTGCACTCACCAAAGACCACAGAGGAATAAAGTTCAATACGCTGTATCCAGAGAGACTCAATACGCCGTATTCAAGATATAGTATGTGAATATTCTGGAAGATATCAAGCGTGGTCCCTACTCCAAGAAATCCCCAATACGCCGTATCCAATACTTGGATACGCCGTATCGAACCGACTTCCAGACCTTATAAATAGAAAACTCAAAAACGAGTTTTAAGTGTGCTAAATCATATTCTCGATACCTAAACCATAAAAGTCGATTTTCAGAGGAGAAAAAGAGCAGAAGAGGTCGAGCAACGTTATCAATTCCATAGGAGACAACGTGTAATTCCATATACTTTAGTAATCGTTCAGTTTTTGGTATCATTCGTTAACTCGGTTAGTTTACCTTGGCTAAATAATTACTCTTGTATTTATTATGACGTTTGAAGGCTAATACCTTCGGGTATTAGCCATTATTATGAAGATCTGAATGTTTGGTATTTGTTTATCTCGATTTCTTGATTTATTGTTGAATGCTTGTTTATGTTTATCAATTTATACTTGTTTACGCGCTTTTGTATGCGACCTATCATTCAACTGGATCTAGTGAAGCGGACCAAGTAGATCTAGAGTCCGAGATAGCTCTCCATATAGTAATTTATACATCTAGAATCATAGTTACACAAATATTGTCCTTCTAAGTCTGTGTCTAGGATACGCTTCGGGCTTAACTAGTTAATTGGATATTGCCAATGGTTTATTGATCGTGTTGACTAGCAAGTGACCTAGATAATTCAACAAGTAACATTTTGATTCCATTGGATAGTTGGACAAGTAGACTACTAGTGTATAAATTGCCATTAAGCGGTAAGTGGGTAAAGTCTCTATGAGCTAGGGTTTAACAAGATCACCATTGCTTTAATCCCTAAGATAGATTATAATCAGCAAATAAGGATGCTTTATGCGGATGCTTTAATTGTGACAGAATTAATGTGTCTAGGTCTTAGGATGATGTAACGCCTAAGTCTTAAGAATGATATGCCACCTCGAGAGAAGAAATCATTGCACTAAATAAACAAACCAACGTTCTAATCGGATTAATAATGGTTAATACAGTTTTCTTATATAAGGTTCGACCGCTCTTTTATCTTTTGTTAATTAGCTTGCGTGGGTAAAAGTGCCTTGAATTGATTATAGACACCAACCAAACCGTGCCAGTCTCTCAGGCTGAAAACCCCCTTTTCCCGTTAGAATTAGGATTTAGACTGACATAGGTTTAACATAGGATTAGAATAGAATTAACATAGATTAGATAACCAAGATATTAATTAAATTGATAGATTTAACCTCGCTTCAAGTGTTCGACACCCTACTTACCATGAAACTACTACCGATCAGGTACACTGCCCGTTAAAGTGTTGCTTTTGGTTTAGTCGGCAAAATATAAATTTAAAACTTGAAATAATAAAATATACACCACACAACGACACATCAGAAACAAAGATGATGATGACTCTGAGGACAGGTTAGAGCCCAAGAGTCATAAGGACAAACCAGAAAATGTCGATGATGATGACAAATATGACGAGAAGGTAGATGAGGAGGAAAGAGGTAAAATGGGTAGTTTGGAGACTAGGACTGAGAAGATGCAGACACCAATTCCCACACCACCTAGATCCCCTAGGACAATCTTATCTTCGGATAAGAATATTACTCAGGAATTGACAGAAACTGTACCACTCCTTTCCACAACTACATCTAACACTTCACACTCCAAACGACGAATTTCCAGTAAGTACAATCATCTTCCAGGTGCATTTCGCAGGATGTGTAGACGTCAGGGTTATATGATCCAGAACATGGAATGGAAGTGTGTAACAACTAAATAGTTCCAGAAGACTCACAATAAAGTTAACCAAGTTCTTCATCAGGATGTATCAGAACTCGCTGAAAAGGCTATAGAAAAATTGATTGAAAATAACTTAAAGCCATGCATTGCTGCAACGATAATCAAAGATCATGATGCTTTTCGTTCAGAAGTACCAGATCTTGTTTCTCAAGAATTTAATGCACAAGCACCAAAGATTATCGAAGAACTTTTTAAGAATTACATCCAAAGCAATGTTATTCAAATTCATCCTACCACAATCACTTCAACCGAGACAACTTCATCAGCTGATCTTCAACAACAACTGTATTTCAAGATGGAAAGAAGTCTTCAAAATCGAGCTAATGATCCAGCATTGTGGGAGGTACTAAAACATAAATCTGAAAAGTCTTTAACCTCTAACACTTCTTGCAGGGAAGATGAAATTCGCTCACATCATGATGACCATCAAGAGGATGATGCTCCTCTCGAGGGGGAGAAAAGAGTGAAAAGACATAAGGCATCAAAAAGTTCAAAGTCTGCAAGGGGTTCTTCATCTAAGCATTCGACTAAAGATTCTACGACTTATATATCCAAGCAACAACAACAACAAGAATAGGATGGATGGGTAGAGGAAACAGTTATTGATGAAGATGAGGTGATCCCGGAAGATGAAACACCTGAGCTTATCACAGAACTTCAAGATGTTGATAAACGTGTTCCAACTATCTTTGATTATGAAAGAATGAAGGCTACACTGAATGGTGCGTTAAGTAATCAGTTCAAGAATGCAGAAGAGTATGCCTATCATTTGGAACAAACAACGAACTTTATGGAGAATTAAATAGTTTGGGAAAGCAGACAAGAGGATATAAGACGTCCAGTACCAAGACCTCTCGTATTCTTTGGAACACAAAGGAATCCAAATAAACCTCCAAGGTATTTGTATAACAAAGATTTGGTTTTTCTAAAGCATGGAAATACTGAGGAGAAGAAGTATTGTCTTTCACTCCACAAGATACACGCATAACGATGAAGTTGATTTGGAAGAAAAGATGAACCATTAGGTTCGAAAAGAATTCAAGACTTTCAATGAAGACACACGATTGACAATTCAACATTAGAAAGATTCATGGCATAAAAGAGTGTACAAGCAAAATCAAAGAAGAGTCAGAAACAATCCAAAAGACTATTTCGCAAATCACAAGATTACATAAGTTGTCAGAATAACTACTGATCGACCACATGGTTTGGATTTCATGGAACAAATAATTATGATGAGAGAAAATGATAAGCCAGATAGTTTTTCTGAAGCTGACTTCACGTATCTGAACAAAAACGATATTGAAGACTTGTATTATCTTTGCCGGAACAAGAAGGTCAATTATCGAGAAACCAAGTTGATGAATTCATTAATAACATTCATTAGAAGTCGTGTGATCTAGGAGAGAGTTCATGATTTCCAATTAGGAATCGAGAGTTACCAAATAAAGGCCAATTTAACTGTACCAACATTGACATTTCTAGGAATTGAAGCACATGAGGCATACTCTATAGTTGACAAGACATCTACACGTTTAATTTATTTGAACAACAAAGATGAGAAACGGGTATGTACTTGATGGAGACTGTGAAGTTTTGTGATGCTACACTGGAAAATGTTTTGAAAGAGGTGAAGCTCAAGATCTTTCAATCTGAACCATAGAGAAAACAACCTCTGCTTGGTGAATTAGATCGCAACATATTAAGAGCATTTAAAAGAGAAATAACCAAGTGACTAAGTCACCGAGAGCAAATGAGAAGATGAGAATCTTTTGTGAATGGAAGACCAATTCCACCGACGATGAAGTGTTTGTAATATTAACCCTTAGGGGGAGATTGTTAGGTTCAAGAAAAGTGTTTATTATTATATGAATTGGTCTTTGTATAGTTTTGATTAGTTTTATAGTTTTATTAGTAATTATAATGTAATAAAGTCTATCTTGGTCAAAGTTAAGTAATGTTGACCAAGGTTGACTAAAGTTAAGAAAATAGAATAGGATAAGCAATAAGTATAATTACCCATCTAAGAGGGGCATTTATACAAGACTTTACATTTTTTGTACTTCACTTCTCTCTCCCATTTCTATTTTCCCTTTTGAAATGAAAATTTAAAAAATAATGAAAATACTCTTTAGCTCCTCTCCTCAATTCTTATTAGCTTTCGTATGATTACTACTATGCAAACATGACATATAATAGAAATTAAAACTTGTTATCACATTTGAAGTGATAGTCAGATGTTGTGATTATAAAAAGCTAAAAGGAGAGGTTGGTTGTATGAATTTATTAAGTGTTTTGTGATCTTTGTTATAAATATTCGCACCTCCTGCCATAAATGATCTCTTACAAGATGCGTGGCGGCATGTATCTTGTATAACGAAAGGGATTACAAACATGATGATTGATGAGTGATATTCGGAATTCAAGGATCGACACGATATGGTTATGGACGTCCTTTTTGACATATGTAGGCGTGTCGGGCTTTTCGCCAAGAAAGAAGCGCATGTAAACTTTTTAACTGACCCGTCGGATGAAAGATCCACACTTAAACCGGCTAAAGTTTTGGTTTTTGGATGGGTTGGAGGGAAACATGCGTGCGTGGATTTGACCGGGGTTTCTCCTCTCGTGGGGTTAAGTAGCCGGGGTTTTACAGTGGGCCAGCTTTGAAAGCCGCCTTGTGCAAAGTGACAAAACACGAGAAAACATACATTTAAAATCAACACGTGTTTATTCCTTCCTTTGGTTTCCTTACACCTAGGGCGGTGGAGCTACTCACCCGAGTTTAACGGGTTATGCACAACAATGTTATGACACCTAGATCAACAGATGTGGTTTTTAAACGTATTGGCTTTGCAATCTAAAAAGGGCTAGCGGCGCAACTTGTTGCCCGTTTGCATTCCACCACTATGTAAATAGTATATTTGTTATATAATATTTACCAATTTAATTTATAAACCAAAAATAAAAAAGTCATAAAGAATTATATAAATAATAATTATTAATTTTTATAAGCTGTATTCAATCATTTCAATAATCAGCTCTTCGTCTTTATTTATTTAGATGTTGGAATTCTAGTGTTGGATTCATGCTTTAATTTTACTATCTTGACAAAGTGAGAATAATGGTGATTGCAAGAAAAAATGTAAACTATCAAGTCAAAGATTTCAACCTAAGTTGTGGCTTGTTCGGTTGTTCCAATGTTTAACCTTCGACTTGTCCAATGCTCGTTAGAGAAGATTTACACCGTTGTTAGAAAAGTGGTAGAAGTGAAAGGGAGGGGCGTTAAACGAGAGAATTGTCATGATGGATTAACCAAACATGTGATATTGAGTGTGTGTTTGACGCAAGGTACTTTGAAGCCATTTCAGCATTTAGGGTCAAATGTTTGTTTGACAACAAGTGGTGTAAATAAGCTTTAAAATTCTAACGCTACTTTGTCTAATGCTGAAGCAAACATTAAAATTCTAACGCTACTTTGTCAAACACTTTTACAAAATACACAACTAATAGTGTCACCAAATATACTCCAACTATAATTTGCTTCCTCCAATTTGACATAGTTCAACTTGGAACGATTGCTTTTAGCCGTCTTCTTCCCTCTCGTGCTATAGCTTTAGGCTAAAGTGTTAGCCTTAAAATATGTCGATTTATACGGAATTACATTAGTTTACTTAAGGCGTGACACATAGGGACTAATAATGTCAAGTTAGGATAGATGTATGTATCATACGCCTATATAACCCCCTCCATACTTCCATGAAGGGGTGATGATTCATTATATCTCATAAAGTGTGTGTGTATCTCTCTTTAGAAAGCACACACATATTTCCCTTTCTCTCTATTAATCTAACATGTCTATCTTTTACTTTTATCTCCCCCGACCTCTGGATCGTGTTATTGGTATGAATCTTTATGGGTAACAATTGGTAGCAGATCCTAGGAGTATTTTGTGTTTGTGGTTTGTTTATTTGGGTGTTGTTCGTGGCTTAATAAGTCCTTTCGTGACTTATTTTTAAGCCAAAACCCATGGGTTTGGTTGGTTGGTGATTATTTTGTATAAAAGCTTGAAAATTTCTTTTCTCTAATGTTTCTAGCTCATTTGCACAAGGGTTTTGTGGTTTTTCAAAGCTTATTTCGAAAGATTCATAGTCTTTTTTAAGCTTTATACATGAAAAAAAAGTGAAAATTATTTCGTGTTAAAAACCATAAAGTTTGGGTTTTTATGTTTCTAATAGCCTTGAAATACCTAAAAGTACAAAAGAAATCAAGGAAATTCGTCAAAAAGGATGTCTTTTAGGTGATTCAAAAGTTCGTTTTCCAAGAAAATTTACACTAGGAGAAACATACCTTAAAGGAGGAGAAACATACATCAGGCGAAACATACACTCCTTCAGGCGAAACATACACGTTTCAGGCGAAACATACACGTTTCAGGCGAAACATACATGTTTCAGGCAAAACATACATGTATCAGGCGAAACATACACCAATTTCGGTGAACCAGGTGAAATATACCAATTTCGGTTCAACCGAAATTCATTTTTAGGCGAAATATACCATTTTCAGTAATTTCAATCGAAATTCATTTCCGGTAAAGGCCACTTTCACCTGTTTTCGTCAAGAACCAAACTTAAACACCTTCCACAACACCAAAACAAAACACAACACTTAATGCTAAAACGATCATATATTAAAGATTCACTAAAACGTCAAAACGACTATGGATTCCGAATTTAATGTCAAGTGATTATGAAGTTGATTTGGTATCCCTTATTTGAGATTGAAGTGGGTTTAACGAAGGCGTCTACTTATTTTATCATCGAGACTTCCTTCTACTTTCTACCCCTTTTCTTTAAACCTACTTTATCGATTGATGACTTGCTTGAACGTATAAAGCTATGATTGAGACTTGGATTATCTAGTTATACCCGATGTAAGGAGTTACATTATAGTACTCACGGGTTATAGCTATCACTTTAAGGAGTTACCTTATAGTGCTCAGTGTCACACGCAGATTCAGATGTGGATAGTTTTAAGAGGTGTGGTACTTCTTATACTTTTGATGTTGGGTATAGGGTACTTAGAGGATTGTTTCTGCACCGTTCTTCAATCAACAACAGTGCAACTTAAGTAATAAATTTGGAGGATTTTACTTCATTTTTAAGTTTGGTATATCGGGTTTACTATTTAATGAACACTTAAAAGGTTGAACGACTTTGTTTCGACTTGTTTTGGGTTTTTTGGTTTCGAGTTTCGTCATCTGCGGGTCTTTTAATATATACCAATAGAATCGCGATCCTTCAACGATCATCGAAGCGTGTTTGTTTTTTATTCAATCATCCCGAATCAAAACCGAGATCTTAAAACCCTAACTGTTGTCTCCACAAAGAAGAAGACTAAAATTTCATTCATGCATACGTAAACATCATTTTGAAATCTATTTGATAAGGGTTCAATTTACTAATGTTTACTTCATGCATACTAATGTTTACTTCAACAAAGGTTCATTTTAGATGAGGGTTAATATTTTATTTAAAATAATATAAAAAGAAAGGATACTAAGAGTTCAAGTAATTTGGAAGGTTCAAAATAGAGGTTCATTTTAATATTTAACCCTTTCAATACTAAAGGTTCATTCTAGTTTTAAAAGGTTCAACTAATTTTTTTAATTATTATTATTCATTTTTACTTTTAGTTCTTATTTTTAAAAGTTGTTTAATTTTAGCCTTTCACTTTTAATCATTCTTTACTTTTAAACTTAAAATTTAATGCATTTTCAATTTTCACTTTAGTTTTACAACTTTTTGATTTTAGTTTTAGTTTAAATCATTTTCACTCTTAGTCCTTTAGTTTTAATCATTTTCATTGTTAGTACTTATTACAAGTTTTTCTAATAATCGTTAATTAAGCTCAAGTACTTTAACGTTAGTAACGATTTTTTTCGAATAACAAACCACAACACATCACTCTATCTACTTAAGATCCGTAATTCATTTCACAACAAATCCGATACTGTAAAACCTAAAAATCTCAACAAGTGTAAAATTACCAAAATACCCCTAACGCAATAAAATCCATAAAAGCATGAATAAATTTCATTTAAATGTTAGAAATTATAAAAATGCAACATGTGACAATTATGAAAATTATGTAAGATTAAAATACTTTATATTATGCAAGAAAAATAATTAATAATTATATATATATATTTAGCCGAAATTATATGTATTTATTTAATTATACTTTACAAATTAAATCAAATAAAAATAAGATAAATACAAAATAATTTGGCTAATTTTAAAATCTGATTTTAGTCTAATTAAAAAGCCCAAAATTCGGCCTAATATCCTAGTATATCTTTTATACATTTCATTTTATTAATTCCTAAAAACTAAAAATCCCGAAACCCTAAAAAAATCAAAGTGGCGGCATAAAAGTTCTTTCAAGGGCAAGGACGAATTTTCTAAGGTGTTTTGAAGGTCAAGGATCGTGGGAAAAATATTGGAAAGATTGTTTAAGGCTTGGTTCGATTGTGGTATTTGTTTTGGGTTCGTAAATCACAACCGGGTTCAATAATTCGAAAAATCACCAAGGATCATCAAAGGTATTTTTGTACCTCATTTTTCATCATTATAATTCATAAAATGCTTAAGAAAAATTATCATGCATGTTATATTGATTTTATAAATTAAAACATGTAATTTTTAGCTAATTATGAAATCGGCATAAAAATTATTTGTACAATTGATTTTATATTTTTCTAAGGTTTTTTATATCATATATGACTCAGATAAATTGTTGGAAAAATTTAGGAAGGATTCGAATAATTATTGGGGATTTTCTTGGTTTGCCGATTTTCGAATAAAAGGAAAAAGGAAAGAAAAATGATAAAATAAATTAGGGTTAGGGTTTTGCTATTTTTTCCAGGTTCAATTAATGCTAATGAGTGGGTAATAATTGTGTTTGTGATTGGGAAAAATTTAATTGGGGTTTTGTTGATTTAATGAGTTATCCGATTTGCTATTTAAAGTATAAGGACTTGTTTTGTAATTTCTGAAACTATGGGGTCTGTTTTAGACATGTTATTATATTTATTATATTCTGTATAAAATAAGTTGGGGGGTATAAAATGTCATATTGATATTATTTTGGATTTAAAATGGTTAATTACATATAATAAGTAATTAGAAATTAATTAATTAAAATAGAGGGACTGAAATTGTAAATTCTAAAAAGTATAAGG
>BQNB010121587.1:9565-20434 GCA_026074375.1 Tanacetum coccineum
TGGTTGTAGATTTTCTCATTCTGAACGCGTGAGCTGTTGAATCGTCGAAATCTGAGTTGTATGAAGGAGTTATGATCAAAACAATATCTGGTACTTCGCGCGCACGTCGAATGATCATCTTTATCTAGAATCTTCTAGGGTGTCTTTAGGTCGACTATGTTATGACGTCGTCGCCAAATCTCTGACGCCGTCTTGATCTTTGTTGTGACGGCGTCACGTTGTATTTGTGAAGCCGTCTCCAACCACTGTAGAGAAATTCTTGAGCAATGTTGGTGTAGATCCGTAGTCTTGTCCATTTCTTCTCCAAATGAGCCCAAGTCACGTGTATTACTTCCAAATGCCTTCCAAATGCAAAATACCTGAAAAGGAACGATTAAGTACCTATTTTGGGCATAAACACACGATTTAGGGGGTTAAATGACCCTGAAAAAGTGTATAAAATGACACCTCATCAAATACCCCTACACTTGGGATTTGCTTGTCCTCAAGCAAATGGGCTTTTTTATCTAGACAATAACAATATGAGGGGTTATTTTACCTACTCTTTAAAAGTATTTTAAAACACAACCTTCTAGACCTCATAATTAAAAGCACAGAAAGTATATACTAGCACCTCACATAAGTGTTTGAGGATTCTCTCTTTCACTCGGTTGTATAATAAATTATAACATATGGGGGAAACGGAAAATCAACACTCATTACCTGTCATAGCATATATATTACCATAGGCTTGGTAAAGGATCAAACCTCCACCGCTAGGCGCAAGTATTATTCATTACTATCTAAGAGGTCTTTATAAAGGGTCGTGGGGTGTAGGTGTAAGATAACATATAATGGAAACGGAAACGGATGGGATACATTTGGGTGGTGACTTTGGGTGAATTTGGAGTGGAAGGGTTAACTAATTATTTACACGAATACACTTTGGTTTGGTTGCTAAGCGAAGACTCGGACGAAGATATACAAACTCTACACAACTCTACATCAATCTCTTTTTTTTTGAATAACATAGTACATCACATGGGGTTTATAGTACGTACCCCTACACTTGAGCTTTTACATGCTCGATATTTATAATCTAACTAATGACCCGTATTGAGGTGGATCAAAATAACATGGAGATTATCCAACAGATATATAGGGGTATTGACTTAACTTTTCTTCCCCATTCTTCCGCGAAATAAATACTACCATGAATCCCAATCGTCCCAAAACAGTATTTACAAGGATAAGGACTTAGCAACCGTGTACTCAATAATTAACTTGGGTTAAACACAATAATGTACTAAAAGTGAGTACATATAAGGTAGGCTAAGGCTTTTTGGGTGTAACGATTGGTTTAAGGGTGACAATGCTCTTCATTAATAATCTGGAATCCACCAGAAAATTACGAGAACCGTGAAAAAGGATAGGCTCGGAGGGTTATACTAGGGGTATCCTGCACCAATGATGAGTGCATGGCAAGGGTGTGGGATAGTTATATGATCGATATGACCATCATAACAATTACAGGTTTAGAACATGGGTTAATCCTAATGCCTCTTATCAAGCAAATCCTAATACTTACTTATGCGGTCTTAGAATGTATCACAATAACAAGTTTTAGAATTTAATACACTACCGGTACACTCATATGAATTTTACTAACACCAGACATTCAAGAAAAGGCGACAAGGCAATGCATACATGGCCGTAACGACGGAATAGACATGCACGCCTGCAGATCAACCTTAACTCGAACCGGGTAAAGATAAAATCATCTTGGGTTACCAATAATGGGTACCCGAATTCCTAAAGATCTAAGGGTGAACCTCACATTTTTGGGGTGGAATTCTGAGGGTTATTGTGCTAGTCATATAAATTCCTATCCATGAGACGCTATTAATACTCGGTTTTTGTTGGTGTGTGTCGTAAAAAAATTTAAATTTTGGTAAAAATCACCCTTTTATGCTATGTTTCGATATATTACCCATCTTTTTAAGGACAAAGCAAATGGCAAATGAAAGAATAGTTTCTAAGGCTTATTTTCCCCCTACACTTAAGTTGAACATTGTCCCCAATGTTCTCTAGAAGTACCCGTTAAAACAGATAAAGGGAAAAGAAAACAAGGAAAAGAAACTAGTACTCCCCTAGTTTACTTAATAATAGAAAAGAAACATGCGATAACTGGTTAAATCGTCCTTTGAGAATCATCCAATGAAACTTTCTTAAGAACTTCCAAGCTTTTTCTCATCAAATATAGCCTGTAATCAAAGACAAAGACCACTATACCAAGCATAAAAAGTGAGATTAACCAATATGACAATAGAATTTAAGGGTTTAGACGTCGATGTAATTGGATGAAGAATTGTTAAATTCATTAGTTTTGTATGGTTATAATGGAAGAATAAATATATTAAATGTCGTGCAAGTTTTAATTTCAATAATAATTAAAAACTTTAAGTTTTCGAAACCTGGGCGTTTGACGCCGTCAGGGTTGTGGTGACCCCATCACAGGTGTTGTAGTGACGGCGTCACGTGTTAATCGTGACGCCGTCTCCACAGTCTGTGAAAAGAAAATTTTTGTTTTTGATGAAAAATTTCCTGCACTTGATTTCATAAGTTAATTCCTATATAAATGGCTGTACAAAACCTAAGATTTCACAATTCAATCATATGACTCAAAACTGACGCGATTAATCTAAACAATTATTTATCATGTTTTAAATACTTTGCTCCTAAGCCGGATAAATTCCCCTACACTTATTGGGTTACAAAATAACTTTGATAGAAATTAATACTAAGTTAAAGACAAACAAAGCATGAATACAAGAAGTTCAAACAAAATAAACAAACTATGAAGAATAAAACTCACAGACACTCCTAATATGCGAGGAAGTAAAATTGGGTTGCCTCTAAGAAGAGCTTTTCTTATTACGAGTCTTGTAGCTAGACTCAAAGTCCACACGACCATTACCTATAGAACGTGACTTCTCCATTCGACCATCTATTCCTGTGTAAGTATACGGTCCAAGCCTCTAGCATTCTTTGTAAAATCCTCGTATCCTTCCTCATTACATACTCTACTCCTCATCTCTCTCCTCCTCGTTCCTAAAGATAGACGATTTGGTAAGATCCTTTTCTAAGTTTGAATATGTGAACACGTATTGATCAATCTTATGGGCACATATAGGTAACTTCATCAGCCCCGTTAATGAATCTTACAACTCCTTCGGGTGGGTCATGAGTCATGTTGGATATTTCTATAAAAGGTCTCCCTAGTACCACTTGTGATAACCTAGGGTCTATGATTGAACTAATATCCTCGACAATCATGAAGTCTACGACATAGGTGAAGTTTCCTACGAAGACATGCATCCCTTTTATCCTTCCTATGAAATTACTAATTCCTCCATTTGCATCTTCTCTAAGGTCAAGTTTTCTTCTCATGATCCAGTTGTACATCATTCAGGTCATGATATTAAGGGGAGAGTTGAGGTCGATGTAAGCTTTTTTTATATGCATATGTCTAATATTGCACAGGATCTTAAGGTTGTAGGGGCATCTTTCTTTGATGATAGAGTTTCTAAGAAATATTGAAAGGATTAGGCCACTCATTAGGTACCTATGGTAGGTTAGTTCATTCCTAGTCAGGAAAGTGTCGAAGTACTCCACTAATGTTTCTTCCATCGTTGCCCCTTCTCCTTTATTGGGATCCTTATTTTGGGGTTCATCATCATCTCGTATGATCTCGATGAACATCACTTCTCCATCATCCTCCTTAGAGTAGACAAATTTCGTATTGGAGGATTGGGGAACCAACCAGAGCGATTCAAGCATCAAATTTAGCTTTCGTACCTGTTCTATGGCGATAGAAGCTAATGGGTCAGGTTGTGGGTATGGGCTAGAGTTGGTTTCTCCGGGGTTGTCTTCTTCTTGCTCGACTTCTAGCTCATTAACTTGGGATTCATCGGGTTGCTTGGGGTGGATTGTAATGGCGTTCATGGAACTATGGATTTGTGTTGAGCAAATAGTTCGGGTCCAGTTATTAGGTAAGAACAAGCAGACAAAACTGGATAGGTCCCCAGTTTCGGGTTCTTAACCGTATCACTAGGTAATGTGCCCGCTATTTGATCGGTGATGGCTTTCAACACAGTATCTATTTTGTTGGTCATCTCACCTTGTTGTCGTTTAAAATCGGCTTCAAACTTGGACAGTCTAGCATTTTAAATGCCATAACTCAAACAGTACCTTTTTATTGATTGATGTAAAAATTTTGGAGGAAACGGTTGTTGAAGGAACGCTTTCGGGAATCGAACTGTTGGGTTGTGAAACCGGTATAGTGGGGTTTGAAAAATTATTTTGAGAATTTTGAGGTTGTCTCCACTTAAGGTTCGGGTGAATTTTCCATGACGTATTATAGGAGTCACCAAGATTGTTTTGCTCGGGCTTAAAGGTATACCACGTATAACCACCTCTTCATCGATACATGAGGATAGCGTACTAACCAAAGGCTTGTCGAGGTTTCATTCAGATTCTGAGTGTCGTGGGTACCACTGCAGATTTTCACATGGGTAGTGATTTTTTTGTTACTTTGGTTAGGATGTGTCAAGCAAGATAAGCTTCCATCAAGCGTTGTACTTGATTTTTAAGCTCGATTAGGCGGCGATCGGATGTACTTGGGACATCCCGAGGCAAAGTGATTGCCTTGACCGGCTTAGCGAAATCCCTTGGGTCGTTCCAACATTAGTTGTTATAGAGGGAGAGGTCCTCTAATATTGCCTAGGATTCTTTGGGGTTGAGGTCACGAAGCTTACCACTGACCGATTGGTCAATGGTTCGTCTTGTTACGAGATTGACATGGTCATAAAAAAAATTAGACTTAGAGCCAAAGGTCTATGCCATGATGAGGGACTTTTTGGAGTAAGTCCTTAAAACGAGTCCATGCTTCGGATAAAGATTCTCCATGATGTTATTGGAACATCAAGATATCATTGCAGAGCTTTGGGGTCCTTCTTGGTGGAAAGAATTGAGCAAGGAATCGGGTAGTAAGATCCTCCTATGTGGAGATGGATCCTGCTGAAAGGCGTTCAAGCCAATTGCTAGCTTGATCGCGTAGGGAAAATTAAAATAAACGCAGTCACGTTCTTTCCCTATTTTTTTACCATCATGGTCAAGTAAGTCCACAAGTTACGGAAACCCTTTAATTTGTTAGTTTAGGATCACTCGACCGAAGTCCGAGAATGATCATCGGGCCGTAGATTGCACCAACACGAATGGAGTCGAAACAAGAGTTACCAACGTTGCTCCCTACGGGGAGCTCGATGGTATTCTTTTAACCCTTGTGGCTTGGTTTGGAGTAATATCCTAGAGTACAAACAGGATTTCTCACTCGTCACTCCATAGGTGGTTGACAAGAATGGTCAAGAAACAGATAACCAATGAAAGATAGAAGAAAGCTAATATGCGGGAATTAAATCTTACTTGACAGGATTCAAGCAAGTAGAACTAAGCTAAACTATGATCAAAACCTAACTATTCCCCAGGCGGCGGCGCCAAAAACTTGATGTGCGGTCTCCGTAGGACTTCTACACTAGAAGTTTTATAACTCCCTGGGCAGTGAACCTAATCGTTGTAGTGTAGTATAGGCAAGACTCAGGGTTATTTATCGTTCACTCGAGGAATAGTTTGGGAATGCTTGATCACGGACTAACAAAAATCTAAGGGTTGAGAGAAAGATTATTTTTTGTATATTATATTTTATGGAAAGCAAGTAAAACATAAAATAGGAGAGAGGTTTTGGTTTAGTTGTTTAAACAAAATATTAACTACTATTGATAAACAATAGATAAAAAACTGTCTTAATTTAATCATGTATCACTCCTAGATTGCTCTCCTAGTGTTATTTGCCATGTCACACTTATGATGAAATGTGTAACATTTCCTAAAGCATGAACTAGGTTACACGAACCCGCCGTATACCTTAGTATGCCGCTAGAGCAACCCACATATGTTGGGACTTAAAGACTTCAAGATGATTCTTAGAGTTACTACTGCTCAAGTATAAAATGGAAATTATGCTAAGTAGTTAGTACTGGTAGTATAAAGTTACTACTGTTAGTATAAAGTTACTGCTATTAGTTAATAGTTAAGACATTGCTCATTAGTGAAGATTGAAATATATGCAAGTAGTTAGTAACTAGCTAGTTGTAAAGTAAATCTGCAAGTACACAGTTAACTTACTAGTGAGAAAAAATCTGTACCTGTCTATTACCATAAAGTATAACTAACTGTCTTATGTATATAGACGTGCTGACTGGTACAAAAGTTAATGCTACTAGATTACAACTGCTAGAAGACTTACTACTGTCAGAAGGATAAAGACAGAGTAAAGAGATAAGGATTGTTTGGAGAACAAGAATACTTACGAATATAAGTATTGATTTATTTTTGTAAAAGATATGTATACAATGTATTTGTTTAAAAGATAATGTTTACTTTTAGAAAAGATCATGATATCTTAAGAAAGTATTGTAAGCCTTGTAAGACTCCTTGATGTATAAAAGGAGGTCCTAGGGTATAGAATTTGGAGGTATCAAAATGAGTCTTTCTTTGTAGCTTCAAGGTTATAAACCCTAGTACTATGGTAAGAGTACTAAGAAGTATTAATCATAAAATAGAATATTGAGTCTTTTTGGTTTTAAATCTATAGTTACCGATTCATCTACTACAATCACAGTTTACTATTACTTTCATATTTTTCTAAGTACTAAAGAGTAGATTCCACATACTCTTAGTATTAATAAAGTTTCGAGCATATTTGTCTTGGATCTATTCAATACAACTAACCCCTTTACAAGGTTTGCAAGATCAAGTTGGGATCAACAAGTGGTATCAGAGCCTATTTTCTGAAACTTTGATAAAGAATTATGGAATATGAAATTTACACAAAGTGAACACTACCTCTAAGCTAACCCAAACTCAAACTGGTGAGTATGATATAGTGGTGATAAGTAATCGGCAATACTTCCAGTACAAGACTAGTGCTCTGATGGGAGGTCAAGAGAATGGTAACTCATGGTATTTGTACTACCAAAAAAGCACTAGAGAATGGTACATCTGTTACAAAGAGTCAGTACCTGTAACTGCTGGAAGAAAAAGACTAACAAGAAGAATGATGACAAGGCTAGAGAAGCTTGCTACTCATTGGCTCTCCCAATGAACATCACTTACTTTTCATACCAATACAGTGATGCCTAAAACAAAAGTGCTGCTATCTGAAACATAATTATGGAGGTAATGAAGCCACTAGAGAAAACACAGAAACACTGTTAACAACAATAAGAAAAATTTAGTGCATCAAGGCTAGAGTCACTTGACTCAATCTTAACAATCTTCCAAAAGATTGTAGTAGGCTTGCAAATTTTGGGTGTGTTCATCACCCCAAGATAGACTTACATTTAAAATTTCTAGAATCGTGCTCCTGAGTGGAATACTCATTTTGTAGTCGTCCTGATTGAATAAGAGCTCTGGATATTCGAAACAATTAGACATTGCAGGATTTGTACAACAACTTCAAAATTGTTGAACAAGATGTAAAGAAATCTGTTGGTGCAAGTAGTGGTGCTCAAAACTTAGCCTTTATGACTACTCCAAGCACTAGCAGTACTAATGATGTTAATACTGCTAATCCTGCATATGAAGTTAGTATTGTTAGCCTTAATATTAACACTACTTGTTCTCAAGTTAGTACTGCTAACTTTAGTGATAATACTATGTATGCTTTCATGGTTGAGAATCCAAATGGTTCTAATCTCCTATAGCAGGACTTAGAACAAATTCATGAAAGATTAATCTTGAAGTAATGGATTTGAAGTGGCAGCTCTCTTTGCTAAGTATAAGGGCAAAACGGTACTTTCAGAGAACAAGAAAGAAAATATTCATTAATGCTAATGATACTGCTGGGTATGATAAATCCAAGGTAGAGAATGTTTTTCAACTTGTCACAAGAATGGACACTTATGCCATGAATGTATAGCACCGAATGGAAGCAAAGAAGGTCAGATCAAAATCAAGACAACACTCAAAAAATGAACAACACTAGTAAGCAAGGAAACAATGAAGACACATCTCAAAGGCAATGTTTGGCTATAAATGGTATAGTCATTGAAGGAAGTGATATGGCACAAGAACAGGTTCAGACAAACATAGCTCTAATGACGTTTTCAGACTCTGAGGTATACAATGATAAAACTTGCTCTAAAACTTGTCTGAAAAACTATGAAACTCTTAAGAAATAGTGTGATGATTTGATTGTTAAGCTTAATCAAACTGAATTTACAGCAGCTACTTATAAAAGAGGTTTAGCAACTGTAGAAGAACAACTTATCACATATAGAAAGAATGAGGTTCTTTTTAGTGAAGAAGTTACAGTTCTTAAAAGGGAAGTAGCTTGCAAAGACTATGAAATAAATGTGCTTAAAAGTGAGTTTGAAAAAGTTAAGCAAGAAAAAGTGGGCATTGAATTTAAAATTAAGAAATTTTATAATGCCTCAAAGAGCCTAAACAAGTTTTTAGAGAGTCAGATAACTGAAAAAAGTAAAAAAGGGTTTGGGATAAATAAAAAAAAAATATTGTTTTTTTTGTGTTTTTTTTTTTTTTTTTTCCTCCACCCTATCCTTTAAACTATAATCAACCTAAAAACGCTTGATCTTGTCTTATTCTGGTCTTGATGAATTCAAAGACCATAAATTCAAAAGTTATGGTTCTAAGGATAGTAAGCTAGAGTCTAACATTGTTTGTGATACAAAATCAGATGATTCTAAGGAAAATTTTGATGACTCTTTGGTAAAAGAACATGTATCAGAAGATACAAGTAGCTTTGTTAAGTCTCCACTTAATGTTGATAAAGAGATTGTTTTTCTTGTTGATAAAAAGAAGAGTTCAGCAAATCCAAAAATCATGAAAAACCAGTTAAAGAGTTAGTTAGGTATGCTGAGATGTATAGATCACAATGTCCTAGGGGGAATCAAGGAAATTGGAATAATCTTAAATCCCAACAGCTAGCTATTTTGTGATGTATAATAAAGCATGTTTTGTTTATGGGAGTTTTGATCATATTTAAGCTAATTGTAAAAATCATCAAAGGGAAAGGATGGTATATGGGAATAATTATAACAGGGTAAACTACAACTATACTACCAACAGGACTCACCCAAATGCTCAAAGGAACATGCTTCCAAGAGCAGTTTTAATGAAAACTGGCCTAAAATCTTTTAATACTGCCAGGACAGTTAATACTGCTCATCCCAAATCTACAGTTTATAGTGCTAAACCAATGTCATGTTTTTCAAAATCAGAACAATCAACTGTAAAAAGGCCCTATCAATCAAAAACAGTATTAACTAACAAATTTTTTACCTAAAAGGTTAATACTGCCAAGGTAAAAGTTAATACTGTTAGGCCAAAAGCAGTTAATACTGCTAGGCCAAATTCTATAGTTGTTAATGCTGTTAGGGTTAATCAGGCTAATGATGTTAAGGCTTTAGCATGTTGGGTTTAGAGACCTACCAAACTTGATAGTGCATCAATCACCTTGAAGAAACATAACTACATTAATGCACGAGGCAGATCCAAGTCAGTAATGGCTTGGGTCCCCAAAGGAAACTAATTTCCTTATTTTTATGTCCAGGGCAAGCCACAACAGGATGACACATGATTTATTAACAGTGGATGCTCAAGGCACATGACTGGGAACATAGCTTATCTCTCAGATTTCAAGGAATTTGATGGAGGTTATGTTACATTTGGGGGAGGAGCACATGGTGGTAGAATTTCTAGTAAAGGAACACTTAAAACTGATAGCCTTGATTTTGAAGATGTATACTTTGTCAATGAGTTAAATTTCAACCTTTTTAGTATCTCACAATGTGTGACAAAAAGAACTATGTCCTTTTTACTGACACTGAATGTCTTGTCTTATCTCCTAATTTTAAGTTGCCTGATGAAAGTCATATACTTCTTAAAATTCCTAGAAAGGACAACATGTACAGTTTTGATATGAAGAACATTGTTCCTAAAGAGAGTTTAACTTGTCTTGTTGCAAAGGCTACATCAGATGAATCAATGCTCTGGCATAGGAGACTTGGTCATATTAACTTTAAGAACATAAATAAGCTTGTTAAGGATAATCTTGTAAGAGGTTTGCCTACAAAACATTTTGAAAATGACCAAACCTGTGATGCTTATCTTAAATGGAAGCAACACAAAGCTTTCTTGTAAGTCTAAGTTTCGAATCCAATGACTAAGCCTTGTTTATGCTTCATATGTGATTTTGTTTGGTTCAAACCTTTGTGAGTAGTTTAATGCATAAGAAGTATGCTTATTCGTCACTGATGATTATACAGTTTACCGTTGGGTTTTCTTTTTTAACAACAAATGATGAAACCAATGACTTACTCATAGAACTTTATCAAAATAAATAGAAAAACCTAGTGGATAAGAATGTGAAAATAATTAAAAGGATAATGGAACATAATTTAAGAATAAAGTTATGGATGATTTTTGCAGAGAAAAAGGTATTAAGAGGGAATACAGTGTAGCTAGGACTCCTTAGCAAAATGGTGTGGCTGAGAGGAGGAATATGACACTAATTAAGGTTGCTAGAACCATGTTAGCTGACTCTAAGTTACCTACCACATTTTGGGCTGAAGCAGTTAGTACTGCATGCTATGTACATAATAGGGTCTTAGTAGTCAAGCCTCATAACAAGACACCTTATAAACTTTTTAGAGGTCTTAAACCAGCTTTAAACTTTATGAAACCATTTGGATGTCATGTTACCATTCTTAATACCTTAGACAATGTTAGGAATATGTGTATTTATTAGTT
>BQNB010121588.1:0-15673 GCA_026074375.1 Tanacetum coccineum
GACTTAAGAACCCTTATATTGTTCTTGTTTGATCTAGCTCCTTGCTAGTGTTTTAATAAATCGCCGTTCAAAAAAAAATGAGTTATACAGTATTATCAACCTATCATTTACGTCAAAGACTTGATCTTGATCTTAAGAAAGTATATGTGCATATTTGCTTATTCTCTCAATCTTATGAATTATGATAGTCAATGAATTGTAGAAGACGTGTGTGTTGTCCTAGACGATAGGCTGAATACGATATTGCTCACGCACGACGACTTCTGTAAGATATTTCATCTATTTTACTTGAATAAGATGTCAAAGATAAAACTATATAAGCTAATGAGACATTTTAATTATTTGGCTCGATTTGGAATCGATATGACACTGACTTCATTTATCTGTCATTTACTTCAAAGACTTAAACATATATAGTGACAACAATTTATGCGTGTAATTTATAAAAGTAATTGTTACGATAGTCAAGATAAAAGACGTATGTGTTGTCCCTATTGTTATCAATCGTTGTAGCGTGATGACTTTTGTAAAACGTTATATACTCTCAGAGATTCTGCTAACAAATGAACAAAAGTTAAGATAGGTTCAATCAGTTCGAAAAGACAAAAATGAAGATGATAAGCATAAAAAAATTTAGCATTGAACCTAAAAGATCTTAGAATGTTTGTATTTGCTAACTAATGGAATCAACACTAATGACACTTGCGTTTGATATTTGGTTTCTTTGCATCTGAGATGGCAGAGCTACTCAACAGAGTCAATAGGGTTATGAACAATAATGTTATGACACTTAAATCGACAAATGTGGTTTTTCAAAAGAATTAGTTTTGCAATTCCGAAAAGCTTAGCATCGCAAATTATTACTCGTTTGACTTTCACCACTATGTAAAACATATTTTTATGGAATATAAGTTGTTTTAGAACGAAGTAACTTATTAGTGATGACAAGTAAAAGCATAAAATGGATTAATATTTGATGCCAAATACTACTAAAAAAGCCTTTTGTAACACAAAATCTTGTAGACCGATATCTTTTAGGCTAACTTTAGAGTCTATGTTTGACATAATATCCTCACGATGGATTTTAATAAGCCCATCAAAACTACTTTTCGTGTTTCATAAATATGTTCTTGTCTGCCACTTTCAATATAGTTGGGTATTTAAAGGTAAACAAAACTTACTTATAAGTTTTTAATAAACAAGGTTTTCACTCACGCTCTGCTGCGAAGCGTGAGGTTTTACGTTAAACACTAACTTTGCAACGGAACGATAACCCAATGACTAAACTTTGCAATGGACCGATAATACCAAGGACTATATCCGTAAATTGTTTCTGAATTTTTTTACAGAAATAGTCCTTCGATTATCGTTTCATTACAATGTACTTACGGAAAAGAGCCATCCTCCTTGTAGAACACAGAGGATAAGTATCTTAAAGTATCAACCAAACTGTAAGACCAAGTCTTAGGGTTGTAATTAAACACTAAAGTCACCGTACTTAGGCCACTAACTCAATCACCCACGGTAATTACCCCTACCCAATGTCTCGCATTTTTGCTCCCCGATACCACCCTAGCTTAATTACCTCCTATAGATATTGTACCTCGCACCCTATAGTAAACCAACATATAATGCTCGTTCAGCCCGTGCCTTTGTCGTTACGCGTATAAATCTGTGATTGCTACTTCCTCACACTGATCGATAGATAACAACATTGTTTACAGTATTACATCTCCATCTAAATCTTGACCTGTATTTATTACTAAAATCAATATTACCAAACCCGTTTTTAGTATTGAATACAAAGTCATACACCCCGATCAAACTAAAATGTCCCCATTATCCCATATAAAAATCTCTCAAAAGGCGTAAGTATACGATGAGTCTGTATAAGGTGACTCGACCCAGTGAAGTAGTCTATATAGAATGGATAATGGTGTTTACTCGAGCCCATCGTATCATACTAACGCAACAATCAGACGCTCTATATTTTCCTGTATGATAGTTCAGATAACTCATGTGCCCAACCAACTCTAAACAAAGAAAATACATATGACACCGCATAGCACCTATCCGTGTTGCGTCCCTAAGACTTGTGTGTACCCAAAATATCATATAAATAAAAGTTGTATCTGGAAGGCAACCATATCGCCTCTCATATACCACATCATATAGACACAAGAGAGCGGTAAATAACTGCTCCCTCAACACCGTCCTAGATACACACAGTTTTAGCATGACTGACCTCAACAAGCCACTACGACGGCCATCTCATCCTCTGCCACCCTCCTCTCACTAGACCCCTCCGCCTTACTACGTCGACACTTCGCTACACTAGCGACACTAATCCGTTGACCTTGTAGACCCTCTAATCGCGACTCAGCTCTCTCAATAAATACTTGATAACCTCTTTATAGTAAGGTGTAAAAATCCTAAATAAAATCTAATAATTGTAATTCACATTCTATATAATCCTAACTATCTAATTCAACACCTAGAAGTTAGTTTATAAATTTGACATTAAACTCTCGTTAAGTTTATAATTTTTCACCAAGCGAGAAAGTTCGATATTCCCCAACGTCACCATGATTTTTTTATCCAATATAGATGTTTTGAGAAAGAAAAATATGAGCTTTTAAAATTCTTCCTGTTGGAATATTGATTCAACTCCGCACGGTGTGTATTAAATGATACATGACAGCGCATTATAAGATACCTACGACAATTGCTCCCTCAACATTCAATATGTCCCTACCATCACAAAATGTAGGTCTCATCTATACTCCGCACAGCCAACCTACACGCAAAGATGAACCGTAACTAAATAAACAATTACACTAAACACCATCTCTCTGAGCCACGCCGACATGCTATGTTAATGAATCACTAAAGATAACACAGAAACCCTACTATAAATAAAATATCCAACCCACATCCCAACCCATCCATCCAATGACGCCAAACCATATGTGCCATCGCCTCCGGTGTCTCCCTACCTCATTTCACTGCTTTATCCCACGGATCCCTCCCCCTACCCTAAACTAAGATACAACAACTGACGAGAAATACACCCCAACCACAGCAGTTAACTCTCCCCTATAACAGAATTAATTAACCCGCGCTGTGTCATTGCAGGAGACAATCTCCACCTCAGAATATCTGTAACCTTTCACCCATTAAGCTCACATTAGTATAGAAGAATACAATACAACTGCGACTCGTCAACCACATTATACTCTGCTGCCAAACACTCTATCTACGCATTTCAGTATAGATGCTACCGCGCCGCAAGATCGACATTCGGCGACCGAAACCGAATCAAGGAAAAATGCCCCTCCCAATTACCAACCTACAAAAAGACTGAAAAATCATGAGGAACAATCTAGAATGCATTGGAACCTATGCATGTTTACTCAAATTAAGGTTCCACCAATCTCCCGCAACCCAGACTCGTATAACTCTCACCCACAAACCTTTCGTGCGCATTGTTGAATAATAGGCTTCTAATCAAACACTCAATATTGACAGACTGTATCTTGTTCCTCTCCTCTAGTACATGACATACCCCCCCGCAAAGGCACCCCCACCCTGTCATGCTAAGTAAAACTCTATACCGCACTTCCGCGCACACTAGAACCACTGCCATGAACTTACAAATATATGCAGAACTCCAATCGTGAATATACCTGCTGTAAATTGCCCGAGTGTTATAGAATGAAGCAGTATCCCGTTGCATGTTGATTAAAAATCAACACCCCGCACAGAGTTTAAGAACTTTTCCCCGCCAAGAGGACTTATGACTTCCATCCGCTGGGATTATCTTGCTTGAGGTTCATAGAATTCTTTTCCGGTTTCGGGCTCCTAGTTTGGTGTGTAATTGGATTCGGGGGGTCATTTCATAACTCTGCCATAATGTAGCCTTCCATTCCTCGGGTTCAACGGATAGTTCCAACTATGAATTTATTCCTTGCATCTAGTGGTCTTGAAAACAGGGAGACCCAGCTAAGCTCGTTATCTTTTTCATTCTAGTCAATAGGGATTCGTTAATCTGTCGATTCTGTGCTGTATACGTTATGTATACTGCGCTCTAGTGATCACCGCGAACCATACTTGTGTCTATTATTAGATGGAATTCCTATTATCAACTATCTGGAGATTATTATGACACTCCCGTTGATCTAGACCATAATTAATCCTCATTTAATTCACTACGAAACTAGATAAGCCACATGTCCAAGGACTATTACTAAAAAACGCGGCGACATCCTTATGTGGTAACCGTATATAGCGCAATTGAAAGTTCTAGAAAGATGAAATGTCCTATTTAGCCTCTACTACTCACCTCCAAAATTCTAATACTAGTTTCTGCATTAACCTATCTCTTCTAACACCCTAAAATCTCCCCCATGTCGCATACCCAACAAACGACGCTCAACTTCTAATGTAATCAAATATTCAATAAGAACCGTCACAGCCCTCCCCTCGCTGAAAGACGTACCCCCCCCCCCACCTCCCCCGCGTCACGCGCACGTTCACCCCGTAACACCAGTAGCTCTCAGCAGGCCCTCGCCACCCCCCCGCACACCTCACACCCCTCCTCGCGCTCCGTGTTCAATGCCATGCATACACAAAACCAATCTCCTCCGCACTATCTTAGGCGTAACAATTGGTCCCGTCGGCCCGTTAGCTAATGCGCGCTGACCAGGAAATCAAGGCATGGAAGAATGTAATTGCTAAACTTAGATCGCGTCTTTCTAAGTGGAAAGTAAAAACGCTTTCTATAGGAGGTCGCCTGACTCTCTTGAAATCCTTTCTTGGAGCTTCTTATCTATTCATTTCATTTTTCAAAGTTCCTCGTGGTGTGCTAAAGATTATGGAAGCTATCAGAAGCAGGTTCTTCAATGGTATAGGACAAGAGGAATCTAAGATTACTTGGATTGCCTGGAACAAGGCTTTAGCATCTAAGAAAAGAGGTGGTCTAGGCGTCTCGAGTTTTTTTTGCTCTCAACCGAGCTCTTCTTTTAAAATGGGTGTGGCGGTTCATTTCTACGATGGTTCTTATGGCGTCGTGATTGGCTAATATCCGGTCCTAAGAAAGAAGCTCCTAGAGCACACTCATTATTCTATAAACTCTCGGCTGTTCCATCGTGAGGTCTTACACTCGTTTGTCAGATTAATAGAAGCAAGGCTAATCTGGACTTTCCTTGCGTCTCATGCAAAAAAGAATCGTATGGGGATACTATAGCCGTGGAGTTGACACGAGTTTTCTTTTGTATGATTGTTGGATAGATGATTCGGCTCAATTCATATTAAAATTTCCTGTTTGTTCGCTTTGGAGTTGGACAAAGACATTTCGGTTGCTGAGAAGATGAACTCCCAGGTGACCCAGTCCTTTCGTCGAGAACCTCGAGGCGGTATAGAACTTCAACAATTAACTGATCTTGCCACTTTGCTGGACTCTTTAATATTAAACAACTCCAAAGATCGGTGGTATTGCGACTTTTTATTGGAGATGGTGGAATTATCGGCGCTATGGTGTTGCAGCACCTTTTATAGATGACATGTACCTTCTCTCCCTCACTCGCCGCCACACCGACACTATCTTCAGCTTCAGCGTGGCGTCTCCGCAAACCCGCGCTACCATGTAATAACTCGGTACGACACATTTTCGATTTTGGCGGTGCCCTCGTGTCAAGCTTTGTTTGCAACGACCCTAGTTCTATCTATCGGGGAGTCATCGTGGAGTCTACCGAGGTGCATCTGATGTCCTACTACTGTCCGAGTACGGTATGACTTTGATCGAGAGCCTTTAAGCCATATCTTTTGCGCCTAGTTCGTGATTTAGCCCAGTGTGCCCCCCCCCACCCCGCCGCTTGAGGCGCTCGTTTGTCGATGGTCGGCAATTCGCGGCCCCTCCAAGACAAGGTCGTCACTTTCTGGAACGTGCGCACAACCCCGCCTTCCGGCTTCCCCTTTCACGCTCCTCCGCTACTCGACGCTCTCTCAAGCTACACTATAACGTCCCTTCTTTCGGCCAAGTGACCTGTTTTCACAGTTGCCCCCTTCGCGTGGTACTCCACGTTGGAGCACTTTATGTAATTCGACAGTGCTTCCCATAGCTGCGTCAGTCCCCCCCGTCCGCCTGCTCTTAGCCGTTTCCGTCCCGACTCACTTCGATGATATGTTTCTGCAATTCTGCTTAATTGTGTCATAGTCGTAACACTTCTGCAGCGTAAATTTCTTGGGTGGAATGGCTCTCAACAGGCCCCCACAAGAGATAATGCCTACCCTGTAATTTTCCCTAGCTTCTTTGCTAGTTTTATAATAGTTTGCGTTCAAAAAAAAAAAAGAGTAAAACGACAATAAATGTACGTTTTACTTGGGATCAAATAATTATACTTAGCACAAAAAATAAGAATCATTGTTTCCAACAAATCTAAGGGACACGATTAAACTCTCTTCTTATTCAGGAAAGAAATTGTTTAGAAAAACATCGAACAAATGAAATCACAAAAAGATCTGTGTCCTAATGACAAACACTTACATATGATATGATGTTCATTTGAAATAAACGACTGGCATCATTACACAAGTATGTATGACCATCATTTTTACATAACGCCGCTCCTCTAGTAATTATTATTTGTGGGGGCATACCACACGGATTCTTTATCCTCCCACAACAAGAAAAAATTTGTTTAAACTTTTTTTCTTCAAAAACGTAAAATAACAAGAAGTAAAGACACGATGGGGGTTTACTCGGAGGTGCACCGATAAACTTTATGGATTAACCCCGCCTAGCGTAAATGTTTGTTTAATAAAACGAACCTAATGACTTACGATCTTGGATTCGTGATACGACCCGGTTTGGGTTGTATCGGATACGTACAGCCCACCCTTTTAGTGAGTGCGATGCTCTTTTTAAGAATATATAGAAGAAGACTAGACAATTTACTTGACAAACTTGAATAATTACTTTTCATTAATGAAACAAAACCTTAAATACTAGTTATGTGATAACTCACATAAACACAAGACTTGATTGGTTATACTTTCTAATGCGTACGATACGTGTGGATAATGGGTATTTAATGGAGAAGGAACGTTTTCTGATAAGATGCTGCAAACTTAATAGATGAGGTTTTCCTTCCTAAAGCTCCAGCTGCTACCAGATGGTTAAAATTAGTTCCTATTAAAGTTAACATTTTTGTGTGGAAGCTCCAATGTGATCGTCTCCCCACTAGGAATAATCTGGTCCGAAGAGGTGTGCATGTTCCGCATGCGTGTTGTCCTGTTTGTGAGACGGGGACTGAAGATGTGGCTCATCTGTTTTTTCTTTGTGAGGTTGCTCGAGATGTTAGTCGCCTTATTTGTCGATGGTGGAATATTTCCTGGATGCAAGTTGGTTCCTTTGCGGAATGGCTTGATTGGTTCACTTCGATTCGTTTGGGTTCCAGATTGAAAAGTGTCCTTGAAGGTGTTTTTCTTGTTGCTTGGTGGAGTATATGGGGTTTCCGGAATCAACATCTTTTTTCGGCTCAAAAACCTCGAAGGCGTGTCCTGTTCGATGATATAGTCACTCGTTCTTTTATTTGGATTCAAGCTAGATGTAAGAGTATTTTCACTTGGGTAGTTGGCTTAAATCCGTTATTTGCTTTCTCTGTAACTAGTTTAGTCCTTGTAGGTTGCTTCAATATAAAGTTGTCGTTCAAAACAAACATAAACACCAGACTTATCATAAACATTACCAATCGGTCATCCTAAAAAATTATGACTAACTATGATGATTATCCCAAACCCATCATGAAGTCCTTTGTTATCAACAGGTGTATCAATCTCACTCATTCAAAAACCTCACTTAACTCAAAGGTGTTGTTTGTATACTCTTGATTCCAGGGATCCAAATTCTTCTTTGAATTCTTAGCATACTTTGTAATCGTTGTTGCTCTTGTGTCATAAACAGTCCTCTTGACAGCCTGAACATTTGACTTTTGCTTACAGGATTCAAAAACAAGCTTTTCTACTAGCTCGCATGTGATCTGGGTGGGCTCTTGGAGTTAATGGCGCAAAGATCACCTTTTTTTCAGCAAGACGATCTGGTTATAACAGGTTTTAACTCCATCTTGATCACTGTTTTCATATGTTAGTAAACTACAAAACCCATCATGAATGTGTTTTTATAGGTAGAACATTATTTGTTGAACCGCTTCTACCTTGTCTGACATATGGAGAGTTGTTTCCTCAATATCTTGTACCTGTACCGCTATGTTGAGGTCGTTTGGTTTGGCGATGACTATGGTAGCCTTCTCGTCCTCAAAACGGGCTTCGGTAATCCGGGCTAAGGCAAAGGCTTCTCCTAAAGTTCTAGGCCTTGCTCAAAGATTCTATATTGTAACGTCTAATCAGGCTTAGTCGGAGCTCATAAAACGATGTAAGTAAAGATTCAGAGATCCCCGTTACTCGGTTTGCAAGTACCACAAACTCACTCTCATATTCGGCCACTGTACCAATTTGTAAGAGCTTGGATAGTGCGCATTGGTTGATCACTGTCCATGATGCCTATGATACAATAGCTCAAAAAATGAGGTAATAGTAACCGTGTCATCATCGAATAGTAACTGCGATTCGAATAGTACCTGTTCATAGATGACTCGTGAATAGTTTTTTTTTTTGGTAACTTGAACTGGAATCCCCTCAACGTGAGCTCTCATATGTAAAGCACAATTGATACGACCCTTGGGATCAGTATGGGGATAGTAAGCCACCCCTTCAGCGTGATGCGAGTCTTAAAGAAGCAGAGAAACACAGATATTAAGTATTTGACAAAAAAACATAACTTTCATCTTAATTAAACTCACGTCGGTATATCTATAGCCGAATAAAACACAAGGATAACATAGGAAATGATAAACATTCTAACTAAATACTAGAGTAATATCTCCTATGTATTGTAACGTTAGTCGTCAAATACAGTAGTTATCGTGTTTGACACACATAGTCAGATAACTTACGTGGATATATTTAGGTTAAGTCATTATGTTTTATCCGCAATGTATTAGTTATATTAAAAATCACCACTGTAGATAATATTCAGAATTATAAGTTTCTCCGCGACTTCAGACGGAGTACACCCCCCAACCCGCAGCTCACGTCTAACCACAATCTGATCGAACCCCACTATCTACCATCACCTATAATGTCCGGCCCCCCCAATCGACCCACCGAGCACCCACCATACCGTCCCCGATAATTGCCCGCACAATTTTTGATCCCCTTCTTTTTAAACCCTATCACAGGATCTAAAATTTACTTGTACTTGAAGATATATCACACACATTGTGTTTTGTGGAATGCTTATTTCGTTATTGTGTTGGATGACAGATATAAAAGTTGAGAGATTGTATTGTACTTTATACAATTGTGAGCTTTGCACGCTTACACTATTTAAGGCTGCAAAAAGACAAAAGCATTATAGCTTTGCCATATTTTCACTTTCTCTTAGGTTTTACATCAACTAAATTATGTTGAAAAAAAATTCACGTCTGCAAGTGTAATATTGTCAACGAATAATGTTTAAAAAAAACAAATATCCGTTTCTAATCAACGATCGAGTTTGTGCGATAGTTTTCTGGTCTTACAACTTATGAAGTTATATATTCTTTTTCAGCTGCAAAAATTTATAAGATTACGTATTTGTGGATGTTGCTTTGATACTCTATAAGTATAATAAAATGCTTTTTCTTCTCTTTTTTTCTCATAAGTAGTATTTGCGGTTCCATGAGTGAGCAACTATTATAGTGGAAAATGATTGCAGTTATATGTAATAATAGTACTATGTAAGTGGCATAAATTGTGAAAATAAATAATAAGAATGGAGCATCTATATTGTTTTATTACTCCATACAAAAATGAGCCAATACTTGGGTTATTACTTACTCCACACATATTAGTTGGGCTTTTTTCTATGTTATTGTACTACTCGTAATTAAGAGAACTAAACTAAATTACTACTCATAAGACTAAAAAGGTGAATTTTAAGTTTTTAACGTTTGTTTGATTAAGACATTTTAACCTTCTGTTTTTACATGTCACCTCACTTTCGGCTAATAGATATCTCTTGCCGAAAAAGTGATCCTGAATCTATACCATCCCTTCAAGAGCCCTTTAGTTATGCAACTCCTTTTAGATTATTTTTTTTGTGTGTTTTTGTTGTTATTCTTGCTTTTGTTGCACTCGGATTGCATCATACCGTATTCACTCGTTTAAGAAATAATAATAAGAAAGGTTTCTTGCAAAATTATATTACACAATTGAGGCTGTTACGCATTGGGCCGAAAACGGCAGCCCAAAATGCCAAACATAATTTTTTTTTACAAAATGTACCTTCAAATTATACAAGTTACAAAAACTACCTTCAACTTTGAGTTATTAACGACTTTATTATATAATAAATTTGATTCATATAAAAAAGAATACCTAGTGAATAGATCTTTGAATTGCAAACAAAACGAGCTAATATTGCAATGCTTCTGACATACATACGATTTTATAAAAATGTTGAAGTTTAGTATATATTTTTGAAAAAAAAAAATAACTTTCAAAACACAACACTAACATACGTAATAATTTTAAAATAAACCAGAGGGGTCATACAAACTTTCATGGTTATTATTTAACAAATCTCAACTAACTTCTTTGATATAAAAAATATGTCGACGAGCATGGACTCTAGGATTAAAAACAAAAGGAGATCAAGATTGGTTATGCTTTTTGATATATGTACGATTTTATAATAAAAAATCATAGTTTATATGTACTATATTTTTTTTTCTCAAATGCAATATATTTAACATAACTTTAAAATTAAATTCAAAAACTCTTTCAACTATAAAAATATTATAGCACAAAATATATGAATATAAAGTGACTTTAAATAAATTTAAAGAAACGTACCTCTTAACATATAAAGGTATCATAAAAGACCTTCGAATTTAAATAAACTTAAAATAAAAATAATTCTGTCACGACACGCGAACAACCTTCTTGCTTGTTTAGGCTAATGGCAAGACTTAAAAGACATAAACAATCAAACTCTAATATATTCAGCCCACTAATACTCTGGGCCACTATTTATTATATCATTAGTATCCCAAACTGAGACCTTCTTCGTTCTTGAATAAAAACACCCAAATAAAAAAAAAAAAAAAAAAAAAAAAAAAAAAAAATCACTAAAAAAATCTATTTTTTTAACCTTCTTTGACAAAATTTCTAACAAAATTTGTATATGAATTCGGTTTTTGGTTCGATCTCACTTGACATTTTATTAAAACCGTATCCAAACCGAAAACCGAATATCTAATTCGTTTTGGTTCGTTTTTGAAAAATTCAGTTTGACAATAAATTCGGTTCCGTTTTTCTCATTTCGGCGTCGGCTTGGGTTTTCAGCTTCATTTTTTGATTCCGGTTAGTATTACCCGAATTAGGAACACCCCTAAATCCTAATTAGGCAGTTAAAATATATTAAGCACATATATTCCGGGCAGTTATTTAATATGTCATTAGAAACCCAAAGGCTTGTTTCAAATCTTTTTTTTCACTTCATAAATCGCTAGACAAATATTTAACAAAAATTTCCTACACATTGTTTCAATGTAAAAAACTTATTTAATTGTGAATGTATTAATATAACCTCTGGCATGTCATATATTTCGAGATGATTACCAATTATAGCATTGAAACATTTCCCATTTTTAAAACTTCATTCCAACCGTCAAAGTTAATCCTTACTCAAAACAGAAATTTTGCTAAAATAGTTTTTTTTTTTTTCATTCTTTCTATCATCATACGTTATAATTTCGATCAATTTAATTTAATGTGTCAGAGGTATTGAAAGAATAACAAATAATATGTTGAATTACAAATTCCATGCATAGTGCATGTGTGATGCAATGGATTTAATATCTATTTTATGTATTTTACTATTAAATTAAAATAATTAAATAATGCTTGTATAAGGATCCTAGTAAGATCAAAACGTTGGAAGTAGCATTATCACAAATGTTAATTCATTAGCAAACAATTAGTCCACTTTGCGATATTTATAATGTAATTAATCGTTAATATTAATTGTTATAAACTTGTTTACTCTTTTAATCACAATTATTATAAGTTGATTTGTTTAGAACAAGACAATGCTCCGCACGTGCCTTCAAAATATCCTTATATTCTTTTAATCAATTGCAAAAACAATAAGGAAAAACCAATTTATTTGCATGCTTGATATTTTTTGAGGTGTACATTTTTATACGCTATTGGTTTAAGATCATTTTTGAGTTGTTTATCGAAAAATAATCTGAATAATTGTAAATATGTTCAATTGTATGTGTGAAATGACGTTACAAAATGTTGTTGGTTGCACCAAATATACTTCACAAAGTAATAAACTATAGTTATGTAAGTTTAAGTATGCAAATACACATGCTTTGTAAGATGGTTGTGTGTTTAATATAAAGTTTTAACGAACGAGTTATATGTTTTAGCTAACAGAATATATGTAATTAGTTGACTGTTAATCATATAGTAAGTTTTATAATTGGTCATTGATAACACCAAAATCAGATCATCTTCGATAGATGACCAACCCATTCTCATTTTTTTTTTTGTGTGTGGCTAACTTAGGATACGAATTGCATTTTACGCCACCAACAATAATTTGTTAATATTTGTAAGTTAGTGTGGGTCACATGAGATGATATTAATTTAAACCCTAAAAAAGGGTCAATTGACGTGTCTCTTCATTCCATCGATGCACCAACATGGCCACATGCACATCGATACATCAACCCTTGTTTGTGTTTGGATTTTGAGATCGAAACTTGCAAGATATATACTATATAGTTTTTTATTTGGTTTCATTCTCCTTGGTTATAATTTTGATTGATATCACTTGTGTACTTACGCAAGTGTTTGTGGGTCATGTATTAAAGAAATGGATGAACGTAGCTTAATCATGAAAGAATCAAAGAGTATCATGCATCAACATATCGAATTCAATATTTTCTAAACCGGGGTAGGGAAAGCAGGATACAACAGTAATAATGTTGATAGTGCTATAACATTTTCAATCTAAAAGGTTTATAATATTTTAATAACGAAAAAGATATAACTTGTAATATACGAGTATATCGTATAACACGCAAGTTATTCATACCTATAAATCATCAAAAAGCTTGATGCGTTTAAAAACCTTTAAATTTACAAGACTGAAAAATACCTAACAACTAGGAACATATTCGAGCAAATATACATTTTCGAGTGTAGCAAAGTATTGATAAGTCGAGGGTCGTCCCAAGGATGTGTTTAAATTCTAAATAAAGATTTATAAAAGAAGTCTCAATGATTGTGATGATCACGAGACAGAGTTTGTGCAAACCAATTAGAGTTACTACAAACGCTTAGAAAATATATAGATTATTACCAAGGTGATTAAAACGAGTTTGTTTAGGCTGAGAAACACGTGTCTAGAAATGATGGAA
Organism: Tanacetum coccineum; assembly: GCA_026074375.1. Classification (NCBI taxonomy): domain Eukaryota; kingdom Viridiplantae; phylum Streptophyta; class Magnoliopsida; order Asterales; family Asteraceae; genus Tanacetum; species Tanacetum coccineum. The sequence goes on from BQNB010121588.1 coordinate 13,536, forward strand.
ATATGTATTCGCGCACAAACAAAGCATGCAAGCCATGAAGAACGGATAATTAAAATCGCAAGCATATCTACCGATTAAACCAAGGAACCTTTTCGACCAATGATCCTAGGCATAAGAACATCCACTATGGGATGTTAAAAAATAGGTTTAAGACACTTGAAAAGGTTTATGTTTTATTTGAACCATAGTGAATTTTCATTTTATGATTACATGAATTTCCATTTCATGATTACATGGCATGAAATAATTCTAAACCTTAGACGTCTTTATAATCTTAGAACATTAAATGCATGTGCTATGTGAAACTATTACAAAGGTTAAAAATGTTTATAGTTTTATACCATAAGGGAAATAGGTTTATGAACTCAAAATGTTTATCAAGTGTTGAGGTGGCAAGAGATATTAACTTTATAAGCTCTATAAAATTTCACCGTTGTAGATGCCCTAACAAGCGCATCAAGATAGGTTTGTGGCTGATATTTTTACAAGTATGGTCCCCTTAATATTGTCGGTCAACATAAGATTAAGACTTAAACATGATATAATTCGGGTTATCTTTAATTTTACTATCTAATTCTCACAAGTTTAGTATTGAGTTGCTATAGACATACAACATAAAATACATCAAAAAATTGACCCTTTCGACCTACTTCAATTGCAATGATACACCAAAAGATAGATAATGATTCGAGTAACATAACATCAAGCATACAAATATCAATATCGAAAGAATATACGATTGTTATCGAGACTACATCATATTTCATAGTATGCCCAAACAAACATACGTAGACTACTCCATAATTAAACAAGTAACATTCATAATAAACTCATAAAACTCAATAGTATTCATATAAAAGAAGGTAATAAGAATCGTACCAAAGTTACAAGATTTATAATGGCGATTACACGCTTAAATCCAAAAACTAGCTATAAGATTCCATAAGCTATCAACCGTTTTGATTCCACAAACCATGGTGTTGTCATTACACTTCTGAAAACAAGGATGAGATGGTTGAATCATTTGTAAGGTTGATAATGGGTTATAGGTTATGCCTAAGGGTGAATTGGTGTTAATTCAACCCTAAAGGACTTGGTTCTTCCTTTATAAGATCTATATGATTTCCTTTGTGTTTAGGGGTGTTTTATAAGCACAAAGGCCTTCCAAGAACGTGCATGAAAAGGTATAGACGCTAAGTGACCGGTCACAATAAATGCCAAGCTCAATCAATGAACAATGTAGTGATTGACAGGAAGTGCGCTGCACTTTAGTTAAAGCTGCATAAATGAGAGGTTATAAAATCGATGCACCTTTGTCTTCTTTCCCATATTTATACTTTAAGTCCTTGCTTTGATGAATACTTGATTATTTCGCGTTATTTCGACGCCTTTGCTCCATTTCCGAGATATCAACCCTACGATCAATATTTATTGAATAAGTACCAAAAGTCCTATAAATATGTATAGTTACATATGAAATCATCGTAACATCGAGGGTAAAATATGTATAATTTGAGCGTTGTCACTCACCAATGGCGGTGGTTATGGGTGAATGGAGGAATGTTGGTAGATGCGGTATCTAGCGATGACACGGTGAAGGGAAGGACGGAGAGTACCGAAGAAAGAACAATATGGGTGTGTGATTTTATGAATTGAAAGTTGAATTAATCCCGACTGATTTTGTGAATTGAAAAGTTGTTAGTCCAAAGAAACAGAGCCCAATTGTAATTTTAGAAACAAGGCTTTATTGGAGACAGGGTACTAGAGTCCGGTTATATAAGTACGAACCCGACTTCATTAGTAAAAAACCTAGAATGTAACAAAGACCCCTATTTTCTTAACAATAAACTTTATTTAATTGGATCTACTTAACTTTTTGTAGTAACGCAGTGCTAGTTTTATCATACACAAGTCTATACACTCTAACTTGTGTTAATCTACACTTTGTAAGTTTAACACTCTAATAAATGTTGATATCCATTAACTTATTTTCATCATACATATATGGTATAACGGTCTCAGTTATGTTATAGATGCTATAACAATATGTGAACCCAAACATAGTAGTACTTGGTGACATTTATCAAAACTTAATTCCAAGATTCATGAACAATTATCTCATGATTGGGGATGCAAGC
>BQNB010121589.1:0-20434 GCA_026074375.1 Tanacetum coccineum
TCAATGATTAATCTCAATTTCAGGGGTTATAACAGGATTCAAACAAAAGGGAAGAAGGAATTTAGATTGTTAATTTATGAAGTCTGAAAGTCATCTTTGTTAGAAGATATTCATCAATTAGGGTTTTTGAATTGGGGGGTAGAGACAGAATTTTATTTTGACCATCGAACCATTAACATTCCATATTTCCATTCATGACACAAACAGACTATTCTATATACATACATCTAGAATAAAAACTATAAAATATAAAAAGTAAAAAGATGAATGTAGAGCTAAAGCCTAATTTAGTATTTTTACATGTGTATGGCAATTCAAATGGACTTGTTTATTGATTGTATTTGTTTGATCAACTTTTCACAATATAAAGAGTTATTTGCATGAAAATTCTAGTCCCACATCGGTTAAAGGAAAAATATTTCACTCATTTATATATTTCACTGTACACAACACAATTGAATTTGGAGTAAGATTATGTTGTTGGCTAGTTTGTAAAGGGCAGTTAGATTTCTCTCAACTTTTTTTCATTTTTTAAATCGTGGAGAAAAAAAGCAATGTTACAAATCTAATTTAGTGAGTCAGGCATCATCGCGACAAGTTCTTACCGGTCAATTTTGTGCATGTTCGGAAATGGTATTACTACGTCCCATATTAGCAGTAGTTTTGTTAAATTTTTGAACCGGTACATACTAATAAGACTACGAATAGATCAACGACTTCATGTTCATTCTTATACAGCATAATTATTTACATCTTCTTCTCCCTTTATTAGAAAAGACACACATAAAAAAATGAGAGAGTATATAAATAAATCTCACCCACATTTTGAATTGATCCATCTTCCAAATAACCGAGCTCGAGTCGAGTTTCAATGTCGAGCTTGAAATCTAAAGCTCGAGTTTTAGTAGTCGATTTGAGCTTGAGCTCGTCATACTCGGGTTGATTTGATCTTGAGCTCGTTTACATTCATGTCGATCACAAACTGTTAAGTATTACAATTTCATAGTCATTTTTCCGCTTTTTTAGCGGCAAAAGATTTATGTTACGTATCAGACATGTATTTAATTTGAGATCAAGATTATGTTGTTGGCTGGCTTAATTGAGGTGGCGTTATATTTCTATTAAAATATAATCCAATAATATGTCGACTTATTAAAATAACTGCTTCTTCAATTGTACAACTTCATATATTCTTTTTCATTTTTTAGTATTGCACTTTATAAATATAGTAGATTTAATAAAAAGACAAAGATATTGTTAATTGTGAATTACGCAATAAATTGGAATGATAAGTTTGATACAAAATATAGAAGTACAATGAATAATCTAGAAGCCGGTTTGAGCCCAATATACTAATCCAATAATATGTCGACTAAATTCTAGCTGGAAAGAGTGGGTGATAAAGTTGCGGCTTCCTGGAAAGAATAAACTGATGTTTGAAGGTGTTTATAATGTGATGTGGTGGCTTCTGTGGTGGTACCGGAACCAGACGATCTTTGAAGCCAAGGTTCCGAATAAAGCTGTTTTTTTATGATGTTATTACTAAATCATTCTATTGGTGTAGGTATAGAAGCAAAGTTCCTTTTAGTTGGAATGAGTGGCTTAAAAACCCAAATCTTATTAATTTGTAATTTCTAGCTCCTTGCTAGTTTTCTAATAAAATTGCCGTTCAAAAAAACAGATACCGAATAGCTTATCCTTCGAATTCTAATGAGTTTGAGTCTTGAAGTAAGAAAGGCTAATGAGGGATTTGGTGTGAACTTGGAGTCTATAACATGTGGTATTGTATATAATATGCAATGAGGGGGCGTTAGGTGCACTTAACGGCCGTTAAGCACGAGAACAAAAAAATGGATGAACATATAATCAACAGTACCAACGGTCGTTATTTAACGATCGTTAAGTAATGACCGCTAACTAATTTTTTTTTAAACTTTAATATTTAAAAAAACAAATACTCCAACACAGATTTTACGTAATTGGTCATTTATGTTCGTGAATTGTCCTTGGGGTTATCAAGTTACGAGAATAGTCCATGAGGTTATCCGTCGGTTGCAAAGTTAGTCCTTAACGTAAAATCTCACGCTCCGCTGCGTAGCGCGGGCTCACAACCTCGTTTTAATACATAAAACATACAGGGTCGCTAAGCTGTTATGTTTCGCATGTTTAAAGATATTAGAAGGGTCCCCACAACCAGAAAATAGGATAGTTGGTAGTACCAATAAGAAATGAGCTGACATGTAAAATCTTGCGCAATATACGTAGTAGGCAACTTATATAAACAACCTGTAATGCATTTTAGACGCTTTTTTCACATTTTTTAAGATTTTCTAAAATAAATTTTAAACATTACAAGTTTAAAAACCATGTTTACAATTATTTAATGCATCAATACATTCATACAACACATATAATTATTGTTATTTTTAAAATACTTCATCATTTAAAAATACAATTAGTATACAACATGATACAAACCAAGCAAACTAGTGATGTCTTAAGCTGGACGGTATAAAGCATAAGTCACCGCGGTGAGTTATGAACTCACGCATGAGTCTTATGCCGCCCAACTAAGTGACTTCTATTTTTGCCACATTTCGGTGAGTCACATAAGTGAGTTTCATTTTTGGTGGGCCCTTTATCTTTTTTTTAATGTATTTTATTTAGGTGTTGTTGTGCGTAGTATTTAGTGGTATATTTTATACAAATTGAGTATTTTAATGAAATGTGAGTTTATGTTTGTTATTACGGTTGAAATATGAGTTGTAGTGAGTTTTAAAGTTGAAAAGAGAAAGCTGATGTGACGTTGACGTGTCAGGTTAGTTTTCACCTCCTTTACCATCCAGCCTTAGAAAGATGTTGACCTATGCTTAGCAAGTTGTTGGAATATGTTAGTTGAATCCGCGTTAGATACGTTAGAAATACGTGAGCCTATTGGGGGCACACACGTTAAAATACGGAGAGTATGTTTTACTTCACGATATAATTTAAATAGTCGTTAATTTACGTTAATTGTTTAACTAGTTTAACGAACTTTTAAATAATAAAACCCAGGGACTAAAACGAACAAAGCCCGAACCCAATGGAGGCCTTAGTTTGGTCGAATCCCCTAGGTTCTAGAAGGGGGTGTTTGTTCGGCTAGAGATAGAGGAGGAAAAAGAAACATAGTTTCCTTGGTGAACAAGAATAGGATTTGGGCTTGTGCCTATATAAACACCCCTACACCTCATTCTTCATTCATTCACAATATAAAAGATCCCTAAAATCTTCATTGTTCTCCCTTCTCCCTTCACCGAAATCAAACCAACACCCACTAAGGGTTTTCGTTTCTCTTTTTTTCTCCCCACCGAATTCGACAAAACCCTTAAAGGGTTATTCGGTTTTTCTCCTCCTTGTTCGACTACTCTAGATCAACAAGAAGGTGTTTGTTTTAGTGTTACTCCTAGCTCGACGCAACACATTAACCTTTTAGGGGGTTTTCGGTTTGGTTTAAACCCTAACCGAATTAGGGTTTTATTTGGTTTTTGGTAAAAACCCTAATTAGGGTTTTACTTGGTTTTCGATTGCAAGAAGCTCAAGTGGTGCGTTTGGTAATCGATTGTATAACACGTGGTGTTTGTTCGTGAATTCAAGGCTAGACAACTTGGCATACTTGGTTGACGTGTTTGTGTGAGCAATCGTAGAGGCAGTAATTTAACTGCTAACTTGTTTTCAGGATCTAAGGCTTAAAGGTTAGTTTACTTCCCTTTTATTATGTGTTAATTTTTGTGCTAAAACTAGATTCATTCCGCTGCGTACTCGTAGCTAAACTGGTTACCTAGTTTGTTAAATCTCAACAGTGGCATCACGAGTCAACTCGTTTTGGCGTTAGGGTTACACGTTTTGAATTATAACATGTCTTGAATTGTATACGCCTAGATTTAATTCACATGCTTGATCTGCTGTGTTTAATATTCTATTTATTATTTTCTTGCAAATATAACAAAGATTATGCAAATCCTTGCCATAATTAGATAAAATGTGTAGATCTAGATCTTGAAAACTATTAATTGTTAATATATGTTAAAAAAGAATAAAATTAAATTGTTAATTAAGTAGATTCATTTTCTTTTTATAGTGATCACACTATATATCTAAAAGATCTTGATTTTTATTTATGGTAAATTAAAATCTTTTATTTTTAGAAACTAGATCTTTTAAATATTTAATCTGATTTTGTTTCTTTTTTCGGCTATACGACCTACTCAATCACTTTTGTGATGAATGGGGCGATCTTGGCACATTGATGAAAACCTAGTGAGGGTCTTATGGTTCTTCAATTGGGGAAGACTCACTTGAGAACTCGGATTTTACATGTTTACTTGTTTATTTAATGTCATCTTTAGTATTTGTCTACATATGTGCATATTTTTACTTGATTACTCGTTTACACGCCTAATATATATGCAATACGGACTAATACTTATAGAGAAAGATGATGTTAAAACTGGTTTATTAATTACACGCCTAATACATGTTCATTGTGACCTGCTATTTGTTTCATGGAAAACTTGATTTTTGAGAAAATTAATAAGACTCTAAACTATGAAACTTAATTTCTTGATTAATTAAAAACTAGACATTATGAATTATTGGGAAGTACGGCTCATCCACTAGAACAAACTATAAGAGAAGTTTAAGGCAGACATTCCCAAAGAATTCAGGTTTTTAATATGCTTCGCGCTGACCTAATTCTTCGCTTCTTTGTGCATTCGATTGGAGTTACCGTGAACTAATGTATTACTACAATGTCGACTATAAAAGTTTTTAAAACAAGTACTACAAAGTTGTTTTGCATGCCTCTTTGTACATGATTTTAACACATTTATGTGAATACCCCTATGTAAATTTTAAGTCAATGCCAGCCAACCAAGAACACGTGCATTTGGCTTGGCCTCTTTGGTCAGACCTTCGGGTCATTCTAACCCATGGCAAATTTGGTTCACTAGTCAGACCTCTAACTATTTTTGCGCGTTTTTGCTTGGTGGACTTAAATCCGGTTACCTGGTCAGACCTCGAACTTGAGGCATAACATGAGACCTAAACATGCTCATGACGTTATTACTAATGTTATGACTGGTCTCATAAATCTAAGAGTTGCATCAAATGCAATTAACGCTCGTCGCTTACCTCTTGCCCTACTTATTACTCACTGGTCAGACCTCTGGTCATAAGTGGGAGGTTAAGTTGAATCTTAGTTTTATAATTGGGTAGTTAATTCTATTAAAAGTTTAATTATCGAAAATACTAATAAAATTGAACTTTTTCTAAATGTAGATAACTACCATCGTAGTAAACAATTCCTTATTCAGGACGTTCTTTGAAAAGTAAAAATTAACTGGAATCAACTTCATGGAATGGTATTACAATCTTCAGATTATGCTCTCGGTTGAATACAAGTTACCATTCTTGGAGCAGCCAATACCTGCTATGCTAGTTCCAGCTGCTGGACAAGTACTTCCTCCGGATGTCCTTAACACCCACATTGCTTAGGTCAAGGCTTCGAAGGAAATTGTTGGTCTTATGCTTATGACCATGGACCCAGATATCCAAAAGAATCTGGAACACCTTGGTGCATGATATGTTAAAGGAACTAAAAACGTTGTATGCACAACAGGCAGATCAGGAACTTCTTCAGACCGTGAAAGAATTTCACGTGTGCAAACATGAAGAAGGACAGTCTGTAAGCTCTTACGTTCTCAAAATGAAGAGTTATATAGACAACTTGGAACGTCTCAGTCATGTCATGACTCAAAACCTTTCTGTAAGCCTTATCTTGGTCTCACTGAGAAAGGAATATGATGGTTTTGTACAAAATTATAAGATGCAAAGCATGGGGAAGACCGTGACTGAGTTGCATGCTATGCTGAAGCTACAATGGCAAACTCTCCCTTCAAAAGAAGTTGCACCTGCTCTTCATGCTATAAGAGCAGGGAGGATCCAGAAAAACCAAAAGAAGAAATCGCATAAGGTTGCTAAGGGGAATCAAGGGAAAGGCAAAGCAAAGATGGGTTATGCACCTATCCCAACGCCAACTTTTGCTCCCAAACCCATGAATCCTCCAACACCCAAGAAGGATAATCCAGCGAAGGACGCGATCTGCCACCAATGTGGTGAAGTAGGTCATTGGAGAAGGAATTGTCCCGTTTATCTTGCTGAGTTGATGAAAAAAAAGAAGATATCTCAAAGAGCTAGCACTTCAGGTATTTTTACCATAGAACTCTACTCTTTTCCTAGTACATCTTGGGTTTACAATACGGGTTGTAGTACTCATATCTGTATAACTACTCAGGGTCTTAGGGGAAGTAGGAAACTAAAGCCAGGAGCTTTAAGTCTGTACGTGGGCGATGGTCATCGTGCAGAAGTTGAAGCTATTGGAGAATTTCACTTGTGTCTTCCTAGTGGACTTGTTTTAATATTACACAATTGTCATAATGCTCCCTCTATTACAAGAGGTATCATTTCAGTTTCACGTTTGTACAAGGATGGTTTTGTTAACCGCTTTGAGAATGATAATTCAATTTCTGTTTCTAGGAATAATTTGATTTATTTTAATGCTATCCTACGGGATGATATTTATGAAATAGATTTGTCTTCTTCTAATATAAATGATAGTTCTATGTTTGTTGTTAGCAATAAAAGAGCCAAGCTTAACTTGGACTTTGCTCTCTTGTGGCACTGTCGACTTGGACACATTAGCAAGAAACGCATAGAGAAGTTGCAACATGATAGACTTCTCGATTCAACTAACATCAAGTCTTTTGAAAAGTGTGTTTCCTGCATGTCTGGAAAATCGGCAAGAAAACCTTATTCACATCAAGTGGAAAGGGCCAAATATTTGCTTGGACTAATCCACACTGATGTATGTGGTTCATTTATGATTATGTCAAGACAAGGAGCTAGCTACTTCGTCACTTTTATTGACGACTTTAGTCGTTATGGTTATGTTTACCTGCTTAAACATAAACATGAAGTGTTTTGAGACTTTTAAAATATTTCAAAAGGAAGTAGAAAACCAACCCGGGAAGACCATTAAGTCACTACGTTCTAATCATGGAGGTGAATATATAAGTCAAGAGTTTTTGGATCATCTAAAGGAGCATGGGATTATTACCCATCGAACTCCTCCTTACACGTCACAACATAATGGTGTGTCAGAGAGAAGAAATAGAACACTGCTAAACATGGTTCGCTCCATGATGAGTCAAACTACTCTTCTAAAGTCCTTTTAGGATTATGCCCTTGAGTCTGTTGCACGCATTCTCAACATGGTTCCAACTAATAAGGTTGATAAGACACCATACGAAGTATGGCATGGGCAAGCCCCTAAGTTGTCTTACTTAAAAGTCTGGGGTTGTGAGGCACTTGTTAAGCGTCACACGCTTACCAAACCTGACAAACTGGAACCCAAATCTATTAAGTGTATTTTTGTAGGATACCCAAAGGAAATGATAGGATATTCTTTCTACTACCCACCTGAGAACAAAGTCTTTTTTGCTCGGAATGTTGAATTCCTTGAGAATAGTCTTATAACTCAAGAAGCAAGTGGGAGTCTAGAAGATCTTAAAATCATTCAAGAAGAAGATACGCATCCTTCTATGGAGACTAGCTTAAATCATGAAAAGGATGATCAAGAAATTGATGAACCTCAAAGTGATATCAATCACATTCGTAGGTCCACAAGGACACGTCGTGCCCTAGATCGAATGTGTTTACACGTCGATGCTGGGGAGCATGAGTTGGGGATCTCGGTGAACCCGTTAACTATAAGCCGCATTGTTGGATCCTAAATCTGACAAATGGCTTAATGCTATGAATGTGAAAATGCAATCCATAAGAGACAACGAAGTTTGGGAGTTACTTGATCTTCCTTCTGACGGCAAAATCGTTGGTCATAAATGGCTCTTTAAAAAGAAGACCGACATGGATGGAGCAGTACACACCTATAAAGCTCGTCTGGTAGCGAAGGGCTTCACTCAAACCCCCCTCAGGGATCGATTATGAAGAAACCTTCTCTCCTGTTGCAGACAATTGAGCTATTATGATTCTTATAGCCATAGCTGCGTTTTATGACTATGATATTTAAAAAATGGATGTCAAAATTGCCTTTCTCAATGGATATCTCAATGAAGAGGTATATATGGAGCAACCAGAGAGTTTTGTTAATCTGAATTTTCCAAACCGAGTATGTAAGCTAAAGCGTTCCATTTATGGACTTAAGCAAGCATCTAGGCAATGGAATAAACAATTTGATGATGAAATTAAGAAATTTGGATTCAGTCAAAATCGTGATGAGCCATGTGTATATATAAAAGCTAGTGAGAGTTATGTCACTTTCCTAATTTTGTATGTCAATGACATATTGATCATCAGAAACAATATTTCAATGTTACAAGATGTAAAATCCTATCTTGGAAGATGTTTTGCTATGAAAGATCTAGGAGAAGCTGCTTATATTCTTGGAATCAAAATCTAGAGAGATAGATCAAAGCGATTAATTGGTTTATGTTAAAGTGCTTACATTGAGAAAATCTTAAAAAGATTTTACATGAAAAATTCCAAACGTGGAACGATCTCAATGCAAGAAAAGCTTAAATTAAGTAAATCACAAGGTGCGTCAACACCTGCTGAAATACAGCGCATGCAAAATATTCCATACACTTCAACTGTCGGATCAATTATGTATGTTGTGAGATGTACTCGTCCTGATGTTGCGTTCGCTCAGAACATAACAAGTCGATATAACAAGTCGATTTTAACAGAATCTAGGTGAATTTCACTGGACTACTCTGAAGAACATTAAATTTATCTTCGCTATACTAAAGGATATGTTTCTTATTAACGGAGCGTGATACGAAACGAGAGCACAGAGTTTCTTGCTACATGATGTATGGATATTCTGACGGATGCTGATGAACTCATTGTTTCATTTTAATGGGGAGGTTTTGTTGACTGGGAAAAAGGCCTAAATCAAAGCATTGGCAAAAACCTCATCTACAGATGCTAAATATATCGCTACTTTTGATGCATCGAAGGAAGGAGGCTGTTATGGAATTCGTAATATTCATTTCTAGGGCTTGGTGTTGTTCTACAATTTAGAACCATAATTATGTATGTGAAATACTAGAGCCAGCAGCAATACCGAAAGTTATGGAGTCACTAAATGTGCAATTCTCATTTTCGCGACAAAAAGTTTCACTATCTTCACGACGGACCATAGAATGGGCAATGTGAAGATAGTAAAAGTTGACATAGATGACAACTTAGCTGACCCTTTGACTAAAGCTTTAGTATTTCCTAAGCATTCTGAATTGACTACGAAAATAGAAATGATACCAGCTAGTAGTTTCATCTAAATATGTGTTTATTAGTATTTAGATAATTTGTTTTATTTTCTGATGAATAAAAATACTTGATGTTTGTTTTTCATTTATATAATAACTGTTATTCTATGTTTTCATGTTTAATCCATGAATGATTCATCATTCTAAATATGTCCATTGTCAGTTAACAATATGGGAATATTGTTACATAAGACAAATGTGAGTGTTGGTTATATTCTTTCAATATATGAATTGTTCTCGCCAAACTCATGTGTATTTACAAGGGATGCATATTGGATACCCCAACCTTCAAACATTTACTTTTGGATCCTTGTCATGAGTAAAATGTTGAAAAATGGTTTAATAAGTCATCCTTAGAATTAAGATACAAACAAAGTCTGTATGTGTAGATATCACTTTTTAAGTATAAGTCAAACGCTATCATGAATAAGGTAGTTATAAATGCTATTCTTGGAAGTGGTGCGAAGCAGCATCCACAACACTTGTAGTCAATAAAGAATTTGTTCCTCCACTAAATTGATATCGTGGGCCCTCTCCAGAATTAATCAGATCTTCGCATAGCCATGCCCAAAGGGTAATACAAGATGATTCTTGATTACATTTGGTAAATCTAAATTATTTCTATAACGAGAAACAGAATGTTAAACTATATTGAATGAGTTAGGATTCATATCCATGGTTTAACGGTATTTAGAACAAAGGGATGATAATAGCAAGAAATACATAACCATTAATAGTTGAGATGATTCTTGAAACTTTATGTCAAGTATTTCTAATTAAAAGGCAAGTGCAAGTGTTTGCTAGACGTTTCCATTGTCAGTATTGACGCAATCTGCTACTCCAACTTCCAAGTGAGAGTTGTTGGAATGTGATAGTTGGATCCGCGTTAAATACACTAGAGTATTTAACGCAGAGTATGTTTTTACTTCACTATTGGGGGCACACACGTTAGAATACGCAGAGTATGTTTTTACTTCACGATAAGTATTTAAATAATCGTTAATTACTGTTACTTGTCTAACTAACTTAACGTACATTTAAATACTAAAACCATGGGACTAAACTAGACAAAACCCAAACCACTAGGGGCACATTCTATAGAGTTGGGATCAAATAAAAAGAAAACATAAAATGAGAATGATAAGAAGAAACCACAACCACACATTTTAGATGCACCTACAAATCTTAAAAAGCGTTGGGCTTGTGCCTATATAAACACAACCCCTACACCTCATTCTTTACTCAATAAATCCCTTAATCACTTGATAATTTTCGGTGCTCCCCTCTCTCTCAAAAACCCTAACCGAAAACCCTGAAAACCCTTTTAGGATTTTTGGTTCTTCCCTCAACCGCATTCGACCCAAAACCCTTTAGGGTTTATCAGTTTACCTTGTTTTCCTTTATTGGCGATTCAAAATAACATATGGTTTTCGTTTCGGTGGTTCTCCTTGCTTGCCGATTACAAAACCCCAAACTAGGGTTCGGTTTGTTTGTTTTCTGTTCCACCGAATTAGGGTAAACCCTAATTAGGGTTTGATGATTTCCGGTTCAAGGTTATTCGGTTTACTTGGTTTTCGGTTCAAGACTCAAGTGGTGTGTTTTGTAATCGATTTAACACATGGTGTTTGGTACATGAAGATCTAGACTAGCAGTTTGGGCATACTTGGTTGACGTGTTTGTGTGAGCAACCATAGAGGCGGTAATTTAACCACTAACTCGTTTTCAGGATCTAATGCTAAAAGGTTATTTTACGTATCTTTATGCTAAAACTAGATTCATTCCGCTGCGTACTCGTTACCTAGTTCCTTAAAACCCAAAATTCACTAAATTTGAAGTTCATTTTCTCTTTTCTTGAATTTCCTGTTTAGTTGAATGTTCATCCTCATTTCTTAATTGATTTCTGGAAGAACTAGTTTGATCGTATCATACACAAAGGTTCCGCTAGCAGTATTTTAGTATCTTAGGAGGACATCTTAGATTAGTTGTAGTTTGTGACGATAAATTTCACAAACAGTGCCTAATATATCATACTAATATTTGGTGACTAGAGGCTGTCTATAAAAGGGAGAAGATTTGCGCATCATCGAAAGGTCAAATGCTATGTAAGGTCTGATCGGCTAGAATTCTCACGTAGACTAGTTGGCAGAGGCGAGGCAGACTTTTGTTTTGCTTGGAGGGTCCTTTTTTACAAAGTATTGTGCTGATAGTTAATTACTGAAAATAAAACAATGACAATACATCAGATAGTCTCACTGCTAGTGTGGGAAATTTAAGGGAGCAGATGAAGACTTAGTAAGTACGAGAATGAGACTAATTTTCGGTATGCGAAATTGAAAGTTTAACTTTTTGTCCAATAACATTAACCTGTTACCCTATAGTAATTTTCACTCATTGTACGTATCTATAGGCCCTCATTTGAACCCAGTTATAGACATTCATGTTTCCGAATATATTATAGGCTAGTGCACTTTCCTCTTGCAAAAGAACTATAAAAAAGAGGCGCCTAATATGAGATCATTATTAGAGAATTTATCATTCGTTTGGTAAATGACAGCAAAAAAGAAATTTGTATAACAAATTGTGATTTTATAATGGATTTTACCGTATATAGTGTCCTAGTAAAGTTTTGTTATTCATCTCAGCTCGTCAGTATATTGCCTTACACCTATTTTGAATTGTATAACACGACAGAAGGAAACAACTCGGAAGCAATGCTGGCTTTGAAATGCGGTCTAAGAACATGGCTATATATATGTAGTATTCTACTCAGGAAATTCTCATGTAATGGTAATTATGATTACTTTATGTTTGTGCAAGTAGACATTGGCTAAAGTTACACTTCCATCTGATCATCGGTCTGTTTTAGTAGAAATGACCTTATTATATATATTTTATATTTATATATATATATGTATATATTTATATATTTATACTATAATATATATATTTAATTTAGATCAATGAGAAAGAACTATTTTAATAGTTATAAAATAAGAACCCAATGGAATAGTCGACAAGTTTGGAATTTATTTATTAGAACTAAAAGATTAAATTATAAATAAAAGGCGTAAATCGATTTAACACATGGTGTTTGGTACATGAAGATCTAGACTAGCAGTTTGGGCATACTTGGTTGACGTGTTTGTGTGAGCAACCATAGAGGCGGTAATTTAACCACTAACTCGTTTTCAGGATCTAATGCTAAAAGGTTAGTTTACGTACCTTTATTATGTGTTAATCTTTATGCTAAAACTAGATTCATTCCGCTGCGTACTCGTTACCTAGTTCCTTAAAACCCAATATTCACTAAATTTGAAGTTCATTTTCTCTTTTCTTGAATTTCCTGTTTAGTTGAATGTTCATCCTCATTTCTTAATTGATTTCTGGAAGAACTAGTTTGATCGTATCATACACAAAGGTTCCGCTAGCAGTATTTTAGTATCTTAGGAGGACATCTTAGATTAGTTGTAGTTTGTGACGATAAATTTCACAAACAGTGCCTAATATATCATACTAATATTTGGTGACTAGAGGCTGTCTATAAAAGGGAGAAGATTTGCGCATCATCGAAAGGTCGAATGCTATGTAAGGTCTGATCGGCTAGAATTCTCACGTAGACTAGTTGGCAGAGGCGAGGCAGACTTTTGTTTTGCTTGGAGGGTCCTTTTTTACAAAGTATTGTGCTGATAGTTAATTACTGAAAATAAAACAACGACAATACATCAGATAGTCACACTGCTAGTGTGGGAAATTTAAGGGAGCAGATGAAGACTTAGTAAGTACGAGAATGAGACTAATTTTCGGTATGCGAAATTGAAAGTTTAACTTTTTGTCCAATAACATTAACCTGTTACCCTATAGTAATTTTCACTCATTGTACGTATCTATAGGCCCTCATTTGAACCCAGTTATAGACATTCATGTTTGCGAATATATTATAGGCTAGTGCACTTTCCTCTTGCAAAAGAACTATAAAAAAGAGGCGCCTAATATGAGATCATGATTAGAGAATTTATCATTCGTTTGGTAAATGACAGCAAAAAAGAAATTTGTATAACAAATTGTGATTTTATAATGGATTTTACCGTATATAGTGTCCTAGTAAAGTTTTGTTATTCATCTCAGCTCGTCAGTATATTGCCTTACACCTATTTTGGGAATTGTATAACACGACAGAAGAAACAACTCAGAAGCATGATGAGCTTTGAACATGCGGTCAAGAACATGGCATATATATGTAGTCATTCTACTCAGGATATTCTCATGAATGGTAATTAAGAGTACTTTATGTTGTGCAAGTAGACTTGGCTAAAGTTACACTATCCATCTGATCATCGGCTGTTTCAGTAGAAATGACTATTATATATATATATATATATATATATATATATATATATATATATATATATATATATAATTTAGATCAAATGAGAACTATTTTAAAGTTATAAAAATAAGAACCCAATGAATAGTCGACAAGTGGAATTTATTTATTACGAAAACTAAAAATTAAATATATAAATAAAAGGGTATTGCAGGTATTGTACACAACTAACAGTAAATAACGTATAACCCTAACAATCGTCGACATACATCTCATTCTTCTCCCTCCCATCTCTCCTCTCTTATTCTTCTCCCTCCTAGTTTTCCTCTCTCGAATCCATGACTTACCGGCGACCAAAATTATGTGTATTCAATAAGAGAACTATGTTACACGCATGAACATTATTTTCCAACGTTGTTATCGATGATGGATATGTCCGACCACCACCATTTGTGTCGCGATCCTGGGTATAACTTTTATCAGAATTTAATGAAATCACAGCCATATCCCATCCCACCGAAACCCTCATCACCACTGGTAATTTCGATATGTGTATACGATGTTTGTTCGGTTTGTTTCGATAGGTGTTCGAAACCCTCATCACCACTGGTTGTTTCGTAACCTTCATCAAAGAAACTCCCGTCACCACTACTAAATTAATAACCGACTACTAGATGCGTACGGTATGTGTATTACGTGTATCACTGCCGACGACAACCTTTGTTTGATATGTGTTTCATGAGCTGAGTTCGGTTTTTTTGTTTTGTGTTTCACGAGACCGTTCATCAAATCTCTGTTCCTAACGATCTATTGTACACGAGGCCTTTCAGTGAAAGTTTATGGTTTGTGATTTTTAACGTAGGGTCTACGAACCATAGGTTTGATGTGAAAATATGATAGGAACATGCAAGTGTACTATTTTATTATGAAAATAATGATATGAACAGGCATGTGTATCATTTTCAATTTTAGATGAAAATACGACAAAGAAAAATAGATGTAAATCAGTATTAAGTTGAAAGAATACCACCAAGCTTGTTTAATTTATTCTTTTATGAAGCATAACACATATTTGGATAGTATTGGTTAAAAAATGTATCATATTTTTTGAAGTTGTGTACTCGTTGTATCAGTTGTTTCGAAGATGTGTACTCGTTGTATCAGTTGTTTCGAAGATGTGTACTAGTTGTATCAGTTGTTTCGAAGATGTGTACTCATTGTATCAGTTGTTTCGAAGATGTGTACTCGTTGTATCAGTTGTTTCGAAGATGTGTACTCGTTGTATCAGTTGTTTCGAAGTTGTGTACTCATTGTATCAGTTGTTTCAAATATGTGTAATCGTTGTATAAATTGTTTCGAAGTTGTGTACTCGTTGTATCAGTTGTTTCGAAGTTGGGTACTCGTTGTATCAGTTGTTTCGAAGTTGTGTACTCGTTGTATCAGTTGTTTCGAAAATGTGTACTCATTGTATCAGTTTTGTAATGTATTTTTATCATATTCCGTGTAATAGTTTCGTAAAGGGCTGGTCAAATATCTATAAACTAAATCTTTGTGTATCAAGTTACATATAAAAAAATGCATCGACTTCCTCTGTAAAAAAGTAGCCAAAAATAAAAAAAATTGTCCACATTTGGATTTGAATTCTCCGAATTACCCTTGAAAATCAATTTAATTACTACAATGACACTCATTTAATGTTAATCTCATCTAGCACCAATTAATGAATCCAACGGTGTAAATTAGTTCTCACTTTTACAACTTTAAGTTTGTTCTCACATTAACCCTCCTATATATATATATATATATATATATATATATATATATATATATATATATATATATATAGAGTTGGGATCAAATAAAAAGAAAACATAAAATAAGAATGATAAAAAGAAACCACAACCACACATTTTAGATGCACCTACAAAAATAAATGCATCTCACTTTAAAATTCTATCTCTTATTTAAAATGTGTGGCTAGAAAAATCCTTCTTATTCTTCTCATTATACGTTTACTTCTCATCGGATTCCTACTCTATATAGATCTATATATAACTTATATATGGAGCTAATATTAATATGAAATAGTGACTCAACGCCACGTCAACGATGACATGGTGCAAACAACGATGACATGGCACATATGAGACAATAATTTTAAATAATTTATGAATTTTTAATTATTTTTGCTTTTAATTTTGAATTTACGGATTCTTACTTATTTTTGCATTAAATTTCTAAATTTTTCTAAAAATATTGGCAATAGCAAGGTTTGAACTTGTGACCTATAGTTAATATCTGATCATGTTAACCTTCTTGTAGCCGAAAACCCTCCAACACCCCACACCTTGCATAGCTACATTTCTAGCTCACAACACTCATCCTATAGACTTCATTAGTCATCTATCTATAGCTCTTGACGCCTTTCATAGCTAAAACTTGGGCACCATGGTTGTTTCAACCCTATAAATAGCCGAAACATGCATACATTTCATTCATAACTCATATTTCATCATATACAACAATGGAGTCTTAACATAGACCAAGAAGGATCAAGTGAAGTCCCTAAGCTCAGAATAGAAGCCAAGAATCAAGAAAAAAGAGCCCTTGAAGTCGTTACTAGGCGTACAAACCCGAAAACCCCATTTTGACCCATTTCTAGCTCAAGTAAGCTTAGTTCTTGTTCAATAAGCTTATAATCTGAATTAGAATGTTCATAATACTCCTAAGAACATATGTAAACTCTTGTTTGAAGCATTGAATCCTCAAACCCATGTGGTTTTGGTAAAAACCTTAAAAACAACCCGTTTTGATTTTCTAGCTAACGAATCATTTTTCTAAACTTTTGTTACGTTAGAACATCTTATTTTTGCTTATTCTAATAAGCTATAACCTGAAAATATCATTTGGAACCCTAAAATAAGCTTACATGGCTTTTGGGACTTGATTTGTAAATGTTTTCATGCATATGGGTATATATCGTAACTTTCTGAAATTTATAACTAAAGGGGCTAAAAATGTTATTATTCCAAAGTTATAATTATAAGGGGTTGTTTTGCCAAATTCTAAAGTTAAAGGTTTAAATTATATATACTTATTATATAAAGGACTAAACTTGTAAAAGTTTATAAACCAAGGGTATATACTATCATTTTTGTATTCTTAAAAATATAAAATATAATATTTTTATACAAATTATAAAAATATATATATGAATATTATAAGACTCGATTTTGTTAAAACCCGATACATTTGTCGTTATTAATCAACGATCGATGCATTATAAATCAATTACGTTATATATTTAACGTAACTTATCATTGACTAGCTTTTGAAGAAACTTACAATCTTATCATATCACGCTACTAGGGAATTTCATGTGAGGGGTTTCATTTGAGTATACATTTTGATGAGTTTGCTGGGTTTTTGCGATTTAAAGTGCCCTAGCTCCTCAAACGATAAACGATAATGCATAACCTCTGAATTATGATAGCCCGAACAGTGATACAATATCTCCATAAATGAATAAATCAAAGTAATACGTTAAACTTTATGAAGTTTTTGAAACATAAACAATCACACTAAGACTTGACATATTACAACAAGTTGCGTGACGAAAGCCGTTACTTTCACTTGATATACGTTTGGCATCAATTAGATTTTCCCTATTAAGGTGAGTTCATAGCCTCACTTTTAAATCTCTTGAATGTTTTCACAAACCCGTGAGGCGGATACATGCTATAAACTATGAATACAAGTGTTTTCTAAATGTATGCTATCATAATATATTATTTCCTGTGATCTAAGTCTTTTTATACCAAAAGACCCCACTATCATGCACCATTAATCACTTGCGAGTGAACGCGAATATTGTGGATAGGCCTACTGGGATTGACGAATCCCGTTTGTGTTAGCCGGATAGGTAACCAAACGCACTATATTTGAATCTCATATGTTTATGGCAATTACCTACATCAGGGTCCATTATCATTATATATATCATTATTGATATGTACACAAGTCAGTTTGTGTGTCATGAGCTTAGACGCAATAATACACTATTAATATTGTTTTCTATAATAATTGTACTCATTGCAATTATCACTATTTTTGGGTGTATAACAATGTAACCCACCATCTATGATGACTTGTATTCACACTATTTATCATAAACCTATGAATTTCACTTAACCTTTGTGTTGACCTTTTTAGCATATTTATCTCAGGTAATTGAGCAAACTATGGCATGGAGTGGCCTGAACTGAAGATGGCTAAACAGTTATCATTTAACTTTATGTTTTCCTGTAGATTTTGGGATCTCTGTTTGTAAAAACTCTGATGAATAAATGAATGATAACAACTTTTTCAAAAACGTCTCTTTATGAGTCATTTTCTATGATGATGACTGTTGTATTATGAAGTAATACCCCAGATTTGCTTTCGCTGCTATATTTATCAAAATGGGGGTTTTACAAATTGGTATCAGCGCCATGGTTATAGAGAACATGGTTAAAACCTTAACTATAACTACTTTTCTTCTTTTAGCCAAGAAAGTCTTCCGTGCCACTGTATTTCCCGAATAGTATGTAAAGATACATAACTACTATACTATTATATAAATAACTTATGTTATTTACACTGGATTGTTACACAGTTATGTCTTCATCCAACCACCTTATTATCGTCCCATCCGATTCCGATATTGAGGATGCTTTTTCCTCTACAAATGTTCCAGACTATTTCCCAGCCATACCGGGAAACACTTCTCCTGACTCTTCAAATGATTTAACTAAGTATCTTTTGGCCACACTAGTCTTCTCACCTTTACATGATGATACGTATATGGAAGTCATGCAAGCATATGATGCTACTAATAATGAATTGCCTATTACTCCACTTCAAGCTCCTATTGCTCCACCAACTATTGTGTCTCCATCTCCAGTGTTATCACTATCACCAATGTTTGATTCCCGAGATTTCTTTCCTCTCGAGGAGATTTCACCACCTAAAGACATTGAGACTCCTATTGAATCACCCATTCCAATATCTCCATCTTCATTAGTAGGATCTTCATCACCAGTTAGGCCAACTACACCACCACCAGACTATCCCTTTGATAAGTCTATCTTCGTAGAGTTAGATAACTCATTGTGGATCATACCGCGACCACTGGGAAGTGAACCAGTCTCCGAGGAACCTAATGAGTCAGATGCTTGTGAAAGTATTCATCTCTGGAAATGATCATTGAGAATATCCAAGTTTGTCATCAAGGGTCTTCTGAACAAGATTCAAGAACTTAAAAACAACACGGGAGAACCACCAGATTAGATCTGTGTCATTTACAGCTTTCTAGAATCCAACCACTAGATGTATGGTATAAATAATGACACTTGTCAAATTTTGTTATGTAAATTATATAGACAAGTTATTTATACAAATGGTGATTCCGTTATACCTTGTTGTTTCATATTACCAATTGTGTATGTCAAGATTGTCTATCATATATCCTGTAGTATGATGACTCATATCTTTATTCGAGATTACTATGATTCTTTTACCATCTGATTTTCTAAAACATTTAAACACTAAGCCTCCTATTGGATCATTAACTCCATTATCTCCGTATTATCTCTGGAAGTCTTAAATTCCAAAATTTCCACTGTGTCCTGCAATGTATTACCAAATAATGATCACAAGTCTTTACATTATACCTTAACTTGTGATATGACTATATCATTTTATGGATTCTTATTTTGTGTTGTCTTGATAGATGCCTCCCAAGAGAACATTAACATCTGCAGCACCAACTATGACTCAAGCTGCCATCCGGCAACTAGTTGCTAATAGTGTTGCTGCTGCTCTGGAAGCACAAGCTAATAGGAACACTGGACCAAGAGAAACTCCTGTAGCAAAAAGGGGAAACTATAAAGAATTCATAAGCTGTCAACCTTTCTACTTCAATGGTACGGAAGGAGCAGTTGATCTCGTTCGCTGGTTTGAGCGGACTGAATCGGTATTTTCTTGTAGCAACTGTGTCGAGGAAAACAAAGTGACATTTGCTACTGGTACCCTGACCGATGATGCCTTGTCCTGGTGGAATGCATATGCCCAACCTATTGGAATAGAACAAGCCAATAAGATCACCTGGACTGAATTGAAAAGACTCTTAACAAATAAGTATTGTCCCCGAACTGAGATCAAAAAGATGGAAGACGAATTTTACAACTTGGTTGTAAAAGGAAATGATCTCAAGACTTATATTATAAGATTCCAAGAATTGGCAGTTTTATGCCCAAACATGGTACCAAATTCGGAGAAACTCATGGAAGTCTTCATCGGGGGATTACCCAGAAGTATTAAAGGAAATGTTACTGCTTCAAAGCCTCAAACTTTGGAGGAAGCCATTACCATAACCTAGAGATTTATGGAGTAGGTAATAAAACACAATTATGCGCAAGAAGCGACACCACCGACAACAACAACTACCTCAAAAAATCACAACAACAACAACTAGCAAGATAACTGTAACAATAACAACCGTAACCATGATCACCATCAACAGAATAAAAGGCAAGAAACGTTCAAGACTTATGTTGCCACCAATGGTTATACTGGAAATCATCCCTTTTATGAAAGGTGCACCCTGCATCACATACGACCTTGCACTGTCAAGTATCTGTAACTTGTAATGCTTGTGGAGAGAAAGGGCATTATGTAAATCAATGCT
>BQNB010121590.1:0-20434 GCA_026074375.1 Tanacetum coccineum
CTATTCCATCAATTGCCATTTGCTTTGTCCTTAAAATGATGGGTAATATATCGAAACATAGCATAAAAGGTAATTTTAATCAAAATTAAAAAAAAAGTATGACACATACCGATAAAAACCGAGTATTAATAGCGTCTCATGGATAGGAATTTATATGACTAGGACAAAAACCCTCAGAATTCCACCCCATAAATGTGAGCTTCGCCTTTAGATCTATAGGAATTCGGATATCCATTTTTGATACCCAAGATAATTTTACCTGTAGCTTGTTCGAGTTAAGGTTCGAATGCAGTCATATGTGTCTATTCTATCATTACGGATGTGTATGTATGTTCTTTGTCGCCTTTTCTGGAACATTGGTATCGGTTTGAAATTATATGAGTGTACCGGTAGTGTATTAAATTCTAGAACTTGTTTTTGTGATGCATCCCGAGACCACATAATGAGTATTAGGATTTGCTAAATAAGAGGCACTAAGACTAACCCATGTTTTAAACTTGTAATTGTTATGATGGTCACCTCGATCATATAACTATCCCACACCTTTGCCATGCACTTATTTTTAGTGTAGAATACCCCTAGCACACCCCTCCGAGCCTATCCTTTTTCACGGTTCTCGTAATTTTCTGGTTAATCCAGACTATTAATGAAGAGCGTTGTCACCCTTGAACCAATTGTTACACCTAAATCGCCTTAGCCTGCCTTGTATGTACTCACCTTTAGAACATTATTATTTTAACCCAAGTTAATTATTGAGTGCACGGTTGCTAAGTCCTTATCCTTGTAAATACAATTTTGGGACGATTAGGATTCATGGTAGTATTCATCTTATGAAGAATTAGGGAAGAAGTAATTTATTACCCCCAATAAAGCTCAATAAGCTCCATGTTATGTTGATCCACCTCTAATCGGGTCATTAGTTAAATTGTTGATGGCATCAAATAACGCCTATTTTATAGCATTATTTATCCCATGTTATTAACCCATTTTGTATAGTTATTGCAAAGAATTGTTACTTAATCATTTATATTTAAGAATTGCAGTAATTATGGAGTAACTGGTGAAAGTTAGCAAAAGGCTTGCATTCTGGAGCTTAAATGAAGATATTTTGAAAATTACTATTCTAAAGACCAATACGTCGTATCCATCAAGGAAGATATCCCATCCGTTTCCGTTTCTGTTTCCATTAATGTTATCTTACACCTACACATCACAACCCTTTAAAAGACCTCTTTGATAGTAATGACTAATACTTACGCCTAGTTGTGGAGGTTTGATCCTTTACCAAGCCTATGGTAATTTGTATGCTACGACAGGTAATGAGTGTTAATTTTCCGTTTCCCATAATTTTTATAATTCATTATACACATGAGTGAAAGAGAGAATCTAAACACTTATGTTAGGTGCTAGTATAACTTTCCGTGCTCTTAATTACGAGGTCTAGAAGGTTGTGTCATAAAACTGTTTTAAAGAGATATCGCGCGTTAAAATGCTCCCCAATATTGTATTGTCTAGGTTGAAAGCCATTTGCTGAGGACAAGTAAATCCTAAGTGTAGGAGTATTTGATGACGGTGTTTTTTTATTACTTTTCGGGTCATTTAACCCCCTTAAATCATGCAAATATGGCCCAGGTTTGTGCTTAAATCGTTTGTTTTTGTTAATTTTTTAGCACTTGGATTGATTTTAGAGAAATACACATGGACTTGGCTCAATTAGAAAGAATAGACAAGGCAGACTCTAACCAACTATCTTGAAGAAATTCCAAACAGTAGCAGAAGACGGCGTCGCAAACCTTAAGCGACAGCATCAGGATTATTCAAGCGACAGCGTCAAGGATTTCCAGACGGCATCATAACATAGCTGACTTAAAGAAACCTTAGAAGATTCTACAGGGCGACGATGTCAGAGATATAAAGCGACGTCATCGTGCCTCTTTTTCTATATATACAAATCCGATTTTAGGGTTTTTGGTGTGTAACTTTTAGGAGACGAACCCTAATATTATTAGTCGAGTTTAGCAGCTGTGTGGGCCATTTTTAGGGTGTTAAAACCCTCTTGTATCAGCCTTAAACACATGTTTTAATCAAGTGAAGTTCATATATCCCTTTAATCTTTCAATATGTCTATGTGTTGTTTGATTAAATCTTGTTCTTCTCCCTTGTTTAACATGCTAGGCTAGATCCTTTAGTATTTACTTATGATTGCATGAAACATAGTATGTAGATCCTTATTGTGTTGCTTCTTGTGATGGATGTGTGCATTAGGCTTTATAAAACTAGCCATAAGTATATTAGATGGAATAGACGTCTAGGGAAACACGAGTATGTAGAAAGGATACCATCGGTAACAGTCTTCATACTACCTTACCCCTAATATGGTTGATCCCTCTTAAGTGTTTTAAATGCATGTAATGTACTCTTAGGGGCCTTGTAATAGTCTTCATACTACACTTCTGAGGCGGTGCCTTAATGGAATATTCAAAGACGACGGGTTCGTGTGATTCGTTTATGACCTTAGGAAATACTGTACACAGTTCTAATGACAAAGAGTGACAAAGCAAACTAAATTGGAAGAAACATAATAAGGTAGTTAATACATGATTTAGTAAATACGTTCGGGTTATCATATAAGTTTTCACAAAGTAGTTTAGATTTATTATTAGTTTAATTAGCTAAAACAAACCAAATCTCTCAAACGATGATTTTTACTTGCTTTTAGAAAAACATAAAAACACAAAATGAATCTTCTCTCAACCTCGTAGACCTTTGTTAGATTCTGTTTGAGCCTTCCCAACCTATTCCCCTAGAGAAAGATAACAACCCCAAGTCTTACCTTACTATACTACAACGGTTAAGTACTCTGCCTAGGGAGCTATAAAACTCTTTGCGAATTTACAAGACCCGCATCAGTATAGCCCATTTACATGACTCACGTACACTAGCCTATTTTCAAATTTAAAATATAACATTTGAATATATATCGTCATGACTAGAGATGGGCAAAAAAACCGAAACCAGAAAAAAAAAACCAAAAACCAAAACCGGTCAAAACCTAGTTTGACCCAAACCGGTCCGGTTTTTGGCCAAATGGATGGTTCCCAACCGGTTTGGGTTTTTGAAGTTTCAATAGGTTCGAGAACTGGTTTTTGGAAAACGGTTCAGAGCGGGGTGTTTTTTTTTATATTCGTTATCTTGATTTGCAAAACGGTGTGGGGACGGGGAGGAGCACTTTTTTTGAATTTTTGAGTGTAATATTTATCATTTTGCCATTTTATGTTTAGTGTAACTAGAGGGGTGATGACATCAAATAACGTCTATTTTAAAGCATCATTTATCCCATGTTATTAACCCATTTGTATGTATATTGCAATGAATTGTTACTTAATCGTTTATATTTAGAGAATTACAGTTTAATTTTGGTAGTACAGTGCGTGAATATGTAGCAAAAGGCCACGCATTCTGGAGCCTTAAACGAAAATATTTTGAAGATTAATGATTCTGACTACCAATACGCCGTATCCATCAAGAAAGATACGACGTATATGTGCCTGCACTCACCAAAGACCACGAAGGAAACAAGCTCAATACGCCGTATTAAAGATATAGTATGTGAAGATTCTAGAAGATATCAAGCGTGGTCCTACTCCATGAAACCCCAATATCGCCGTATCCAACTCCCTTAGTATAAGTCGTATCGAACCAACTTTTGACAGTTAAATTGAAAAACTCAAAAAGAGGTTTTAAGTGTGCTAAATCATATTCTCGATACCTAAAGCATAAAATTCGATTTTCAGAGGAGAAAATGAGCAGAAGAGGTCGAGTAACGTTATCAATTCCATATGAGACAACGTGTAATTCCATATACTTTAGTAATCGTTCAGTTTTTGGTATCATTCGTTAAGTCGGTTAGTTTACCTTGGCTAAATAATTACTTTTGTATTTATTATGATGTTTGAAGGCTAATACCTTCGAGTATTAGCCATTATTATGAAGATCTGAATGTTTGGTATTGTTTATCTCGATTTCTTGATTTATCGTTGAATGCTTGTTTATGTTTATCTCATGATACTTGTTTACGTGCTTAAGTATGCGACCTATCATTCAACTGGGTCTAGTTCTACATATTTAATGCGCTGTAACTTCGGTGTTGTTTGGGCGTAGGCTAAGAATCCAGGATAGCTCTCCATATAGTAATGTGTATAGGTGGAACAAATAGGATCACTAATAACGTCATGTTTGCCTGATTGAATTGGTTGTACCGTAGAAGGTAGTGGCTTAGTACTAACTAATAAGTTTTGATCATTGGTATAGTATGGATTGTGGACTACCACCTAACATAAATTACCGTTAAGCAGAAAATAGGTAAAGTCTCTATGAGCTAGGGTTCGTACGACATACACGGTGTCGTCCTCTAGATGTATTATAAATCAATATATTGGATGCTTTATGCGGGATGATTTAATTGTGACAGATTTAATGTGTCTAGGTGTCTTAGGATGAAAAGTTCTATGCCTAGTCTAAGAATGATGAATGCCTATTCTTAGATAAAGTAATAACTGCACTGATATAAACAAACCAACTCTCTAATCGGATTATAATGGCTTATACGGTTTTCTATCCATAAGGCTTGTCCGCTTCTCTTTATCTTCTGTTTATTTGCTCCGGTGGGTTATAAAGCGTCTTGATGTAATTGTGAGTCACACACCAAACCTGTGCCAGGTTACTCTCAGGCTGAAACCCCTTTTTACCTGTTAGAATTAGGATTTAGAACTAACATAGGATTACACATAGGTAGAATAGAATTAACATAGATTAGATAACCAAGATATTAATTAAATTGATAGATTTAACCTCGCTTCAAGTGTTCGACATCCTACTTACCACGAAACTACTACCGATCGGGTACACTGCCTGTTAAAGTGTTGTTTTTGGTTTAGTTGGCAAAATATAAATTTAAAACTTGAATCAATAAAATATACACCACACAACGACACATCATGATTTTGGCGCCGTTGCCGGGAAGTGAAAATTAATCTTGATTTTTATTTGACATTTTGGTTTTTAACATTAGATTAGATCTAACCATTAGGAGTTGTGTAATTTAAATTAGTGTATATTCTGTAATATTTGTATATTTGTCTTTAATTGTTTGCTTGTATATATTTATGTTTAATTGTTTGCGTATTTAATTATTTTTCTTAATACATTGTTCTGGTCGATAGCTGAATACGGCGTATCCACTTCCATCGGATACGACGTATCCAACTTTCTTTCCAATACAGCGTATCCATTCAACTGATCAATACGGCGTATTCACTTCTATTGAATACAGCGTATCGGTCGTCTGATAAATTTCTTTTCTACTCTCGAACTTAAAGCCCAAAAAAAATTATATATACCTTTCTTCGCTGGTTCTACTGATAATTTTCTAGGTATTTTTCAGTAAGAATGACAAAGGTTATCAAAGGAGAGTTCGAGAAAATTAAGGATGTTAAGGTCGAAGATGTTTTGCTCACTTACGATAAACCACTTAAAGTTTTCAACAATGAAGTCAGTTGATTAAGCGGAATGAATGATGATTTATTCACATATGAAGTTAAAGTTGCTAACATTCCATGTGAATCGAATATGGATGATGATTCGGAGCATGAAGCTGATGATGACATGGGATATGATCCATCTGATGTTGCATTTACTGAATGGTTGGGATCAAAAATTTTCAACTACAAGATAATGGATCATTATACTATGAAAGCATTATGGATTTACTAGATCAGAGGAGATGATGAGGTTGAGCTCACAGATGAAGAATCTTCTAATGATATGGATGAAATTGCTAAAGTCTTTAGGATCGACACTAATTTATTTGATTTTGAAACACCTATGTGCAAAGCATTCAAAGAATTTAACTATCTTTTTCAAATTGATCCTGACTTACTTACTAAGGACATTGAGGGATTCAAGACCTATGAAGACTACAAGAATGATTGGATCTATGAATGGAACAAGGATGTACCATGGGTGTACGACAAGCCATGGCTTGATAAAGGAATATGGAAAGAGCCAACACCAGTTAAAAATACTTGCATGCCTTTCAACTATAAGACTGGATGTTCGGAATGGCCAACATGTAGTTGGAAGGATGATGGATACTGTAATGGAGGAAATTTACCCGGAACTTACATTATTGGAAACCAACTCCTTATCAGGATTACGAATGGTACGAAGCTTTGAAAGATAGTGAACTCAAAGATAACGCTTTAAGAAACAAAGCTATCATGGAAGGATTTATCAAAGAAGACAATGATGAGTCACGTTACGAACAAAAGAGACGATGGAACATATATACAAACTACGATGATGCTTATGAGATAAATCATGAAGATAATGAGAGTGAAGAATTATGTGAAGTTTATGAGCTACCGGTGTGCAATATAAGGAGATATATGATGGTCAAATATTCGTTCAGTAATGATGAAGAGTATGTTGCTGTAAAAGAAGATGAATACGACGATCTTACAATCACAAGAGAAGAGGCGTGCCAAGCTTACCAAGAAATCTTTCGGATAATAGACGAAGGATGGATGGTGACTAGAGCCGAATGAAAAGGAAGCTGAAGAAAAGTCTAACTTAAAGACTTCACTGTAAACAAAAGTGCTTCCCGGGAGACAACCCGGATTGTTATTTAATTTTATCGAGTCTATCTTCCCAGACATCAATACGGCGTATCCGATCCATACCATACGGCGTATTGATTGTCTGGACGTTATCAGTCTTTATTTTTTTATTACACTTTAAAAACATTATTATCAGTTTTGGAATACGGCGTATTCATTAACCTGATACGCCATATCCACCAAAATTGACCTGTATTTTGTTTAGTTTAGTTTAAATTAACCATAGGTACCAAGATAGGAATGCACATGTTTTTCCTATATTTTACACAGGACCTCGTGAAAGAAATATCAACGAATATTGGAGGAGAATTTACAAATCTGGAAATCTTGAAGTGTTTGAGTCTTGAAACCTCAAGACGGCTGTTCAACACACAATCTTGCTCATAAACGCAACATGGAGAATCTACCGAGCAAATATCAGGTGAGTTTCTCATTCTAATTCTTTTTAATTCCCGTATTTAATGTTTTATATATACAACGAGGACGTTGTATAATTCAAGTGGGGGGATGGAATTAGAATGTTTACTTGTCCTATTTTTCACACTAAAATGCTTAAATTATGCTTAAATTTAAAAAAAATTCAAGCATACTTTTGTGAAATTACATGTTACATAACCCGCACACAATAATCCTTGTTAAATATTGTGAGGATTTAACCTATCCGTTTCACCCAGAATCTACAGAAATTGAGTGTGCCGGTGATGTTGTAGACTTTAGAACTTGGCTTGGTATATCACTCGAGACCATAATAATGAGTATTATGGATTTAATTGGAGTAACTTGTTTAAATCGGTAAATTTTAAGATTACACCCAAATCCCCTTTACATGTTGCTTATTAACTAACTACACTAGTTAGTTAACCTCCAGTTTAAACCCTTTTCCACTCACATTTTTAGAGTGGAGATCCACTAGAACAACCCGTAGAGCCAATCCTTTAGGAATTACACCAACTATTTGTTTCGTTACACCCATACACCTTAACCTACCCTTTTAGATTAAGTTTAATTTACAGTTGCTAGTAGCTTAAAGTGTACAATTTGTATTTCCCGAGTCTTGTGTCATTTTCTATCTTTGGTGCGGTTGGAAATTTGCACATTGCAAATGGGAATGTGTAACACCCCCAAATAGGGTCACAGCGGAATAAGGGTCCGGGGCGTGTTACTTCTCAGATCAATAACACAAGATAATATAAGAACGACCAAAAAGTCGTTTAAAACTGATACATTAGATTTAATAAAGTATGTGTTACAAAAGCCCGAAGCTTTACTTGTTTACTTGTTATTATTACAAAGATTTCCAGCCCATAACAGATATACAAAATGTAATGCGACTAAATCTTTAATGCATGACTTCAAAATATAACCACCAATGTATCCATCGCACCTCGTGCTTAATGACCTCCTGAAAAACATTGCATTTAAAAACGTCAACATAAAGTTGATGAATTTCATAGGTTTATGTAAATGTATATGCAGGACCGCAAGACTTTCCCAGTGATAATGCAACAGATGCAGACATCACAAAACACAATTACGTTTGCCTAAGCTCATGACACCGAAGCTCGACATAATTGAATACAATATATAAATATTGCCTACATTGCCCGTGATGATGTTCAACCCATAACATCCAGTATCCGACATGATATACGTTCGTTTCCAGTGATAGCTAGTCACCCGAACGGGGAGGTCAATCCCAAATAGATCTATCTACAATCATTCACGCTCACTTTCCAGTAATTGACAGTTCATGATTCATTAGTTCATACTTTGCTCATGTGAGTCCAAGATAACAAGATTAACATGTTATTTTACCATTTTCACTTGTAATTTATTAAGTAAATCTTTTAAAACCCTAATTTGTTCATAAACATGTTATACTTAACCAAGTGTGTACAAGAGTTATACTACCATTCTAACATCATATTAACATTCATATAACATAATAAAACAAGTTACAAAATAATGACATATGTAAAAATCCATTCAACAATATTCAAAAGTACCCTAGATGGTGATTTAACTAAGTAAAGCATATGAACACATAAAATCTTAAATATGAATAGATTAAGCTTTTGATATAACCTTGTGTGGATGAGTAGAGGTAAGAATAACAATCACACCCTTGTGATTAACAACCTTGGCTTGAAAATATTAGGTGAAACCCTAATTTTTCTCAAGAAACCCTTATTTGCTTTTCTTGATTCCTTGCTTGCAAATGGTGAACCAACTCTTAAAAAAAACTTATAAGGTCTCAGGAATGATGTGTGTATGCTTGTATAATGATATAAAATCAAGCTATGGATTTGATTTTGTAAGGTTTTTGAGCCGTGGGTTGATATGAGAGCAAAGGAAGGATTTTTGTGATTTTCTAGCAAAGGAAATGAAGAGAATGGCCTTCTTAGCATCACCAATGCACTGCCATATATATACTAAGAGGAAGATATCAGTCTGTGCTAGTTGGTTCCTTGCAAGGTGGCAAGCTTGATAAAGATGACCTAAGAAAAAGATAGGCCATATTTAGGGCTTATCTTTTCAAAGTCATGTGAAACAAGTTGATACAAGATGCATGTATAAAGGAATATTTGTGAAGTTCTTGTCTCATCTTGGCTTAATCCTATCTATTACACGAAAAAATATGAATAAGTATAAGTTAGATATGTATTTTGATCATTTTATATAATGTAAACTTGAATTATATAAAGTATAAAGGAGTATACGACTATAGAAAAATGTGATAACTATAACTTGAAGTTCTGATTTGTGATTTCTTCATAATGAATATGTATAAAGTAAAAAAAACTGAAGTTTTAGAAAACTTTAATTATTGAGCACAAATATTTATTTTTTGTGATATTGAGAAGCGTAATAAGTTAACTGTGCAGTCCGGAAGACTTAAAACAACTTTATCGCGAAACGTAAACACTAACTAACCAATAAAAATAAAAGGTCAGTGTTTAATAATTATCCTCTAAAAAAACATATAACCTCTTTCTTGATGTTCAACATTTAATTGTTTTAATGCCCGTTTTACATTGAATGAACATTTTTAGATATACGCGATTTAACTTAACGTTTACAGTTTAAGAGAAAACGCGTAAAACCCTAAAATAAATTGTGCATTACATAATGTCGTACAATGACCTAAAACATGAGGTGTTATAGTCTTCCCCCGTTAAATGAGCCTTGTCCTCAAGGCTTATCACACGGTACTTGATGATGGTGCGGTCTTGGTGAAGAGGTGTGGATATTTCTTCCTGAATTGATCTTCACGTTCCCACGTAAACTCAGGACCCCGCCTAGAGTTCCATCAAACCTTGACAATTGGGACACGGCTTTGCCTCAATTGTTTGACTTCGCGATCCATGATCTCTACAGGCTCTTCAACAAAATGAAGCTTTCATCCACTTGCATCCTTCAACAACGACTAAAGATCGTCAGAATAACATTTTTCAGTTGGGAAATAAAACATGAAACGTATGTGGACCCTGCTCGCTCTTGAGGAAGTCAAGCTTGTAAGCAACGGCTCACAAACCCTTTTTCAACACTTTGAAAGGTCCGACATATCTGGATTAACTTCCCCCGTTTGCAAACGTACACCCCTTTCAAGGCTGAAACCTTCAGCATAACTTACTCCAACAAGAAACTCATTGTGTTTACCGCTTATAAATCAGCTTAGCACCTTTATGTCGATCGTGAGAAGATTGAATCCTTTATTTAATCTGGAGATCCTCCTCCGTTGTTTATCTTGCACAAAATCCTGGACAGTGAGTTGAACTTGTCCAACCTCGGCCCAACACACGGGTGAACGACACTTTCGACCATAAAGTGCTTCAAATGGTGCAGCCTTAATGCTAGCATGATAACTGTTATTGTATGAAAACTCGACTAATGGCAAATGTTTAACCCAACCATTTCCAAAGTCGATTACGCAAGCACGTAGCATATCCTCGAGAGTTTGGATGGTTCTCTCGCTTTGTCCGTCGGTTTGCGGATGATATGCAATACTCATATCCAAACTTGTACCCAAAGCCTTCTGAAGTGACCTCTAGAAATTTGATGCGAACCGAGGGTCATGATCACAAATGATTGAGACAGGTATTCCATGCTTCGTGACTACCTCCTTTAGGTACATTCTCGCCAGTTTATCCATAGGATCCGTTTCCCTCATTGGCATAAAAATGGCAGACTTTGTAAGTTGGTCAACGATTACCCAAATAGTGTCATAACCTTGTGACGACTTAGGAAGCTTCGTGACAAAATCCATTGTGATGTTGTCCCACTTCCATTGAGGTATCTCGGGTTGTACTAACAAACCTGATGGTCTCTGATGTTCGGCCTTGACCTTAGCACAGGTCAAACACTTGCTAACATAGGTGGCGATGTTAGCTTTCATATGGTCCTTCCAATAAAGTTTCCTTACATAACTGGTACATCTTGTTCAGAACCCGATGAATAGAGTATTTTGATGTAGGACTCCGTGCAGTGATCACAGTCCTTAAGTCCCATATACATGGTAACCACTCCTGCCATTTAAGCACTGTCCACCGTATGGGTTTCTAACTTTTCGTTCTAAGGTTTCTCGGATCTTTTGAATTCTCAACTAATATACCTCCAACATCCTCCTTCTTGATGTTCTCCGGCTTTCGTGCTTCAGTCTGAGCTTTCAAGATTTGTTTAGGAAGATCCAAGCCAATAGTCATCACTAAGGCCCGAACCCTTAGTGGTTCTCGATCTTCCTGCTCAGAGCATCAGCAACAACATTCCCTTCCTTGGTGGATAACGAATTTCGCAATCGTAATCACTCACAACTCTAACCAGCAGACGTTGCCTCATAATGTTTAAATCCTTCTGATCAAGAATGTGTTGTAGGCTTTTGTGATCAGTGAACACTGTACACTTGTTCCGTACAGATAGGCCTCTAAAATTTTTAGAGCGAACACTACTGCCAAGTTACTAAACATGATCGTAAAGTTTCTTTCATGAATTTTAACTGGCGTTTACGCATAAGAAACCACCTTTTCTCATTGCAATCAACACAGTGTCCCAAACCCTTCTATTGAAGCACGCAGTAATGACGAAAGAAATCTTTGCTTCCACCTCAGGTAAGGTCAGGATTGGTGCACTGCACAGCATTCCATACTTCGAACAGTTGAAAAGCTGCTTCTTGTTTATCGCCCAAATCAAACTTGACACCTTTCTATGGTTAGTTTGGTCATTGTCCATGAGTGAGATCTTTTGAAAACCCTTCGATGAAATTTCTTCTATCCTAGCCAGCAAGGCCCAAAAACTAGCGAAATCTCGTTGTGTGTTTTAGTAGAAGCTAATCATTTAATAGATTCAACTTGGCAGGTAACGTGAATACCTCGACATCAATCATGTGACCGAGGAGAAATGTACCCTGGAAAACTACAGAATTCACACTTGTAGAACTTGGCGTACAATTCTTCCTTCTTCAGCAATTTCAAGATCTCCTAAGGTGTTCTTCATGTTCCTTGCCTTACTTTATAGAGTAGATTCAAAATGTCATCGATGAAGACAATTACAAACATGTCCAGATACGTTAACACACCCGTCATAATGTCCATGAACACTGCCGGTGCCATTAGTCAAACCAAAAGACATGACTTGGAAATCATAGTGACCGTATCGAGTCCTGAATGCAGTCTTGGGAATGTCTTCGTCCTCGAACCCTCAACTGGTGATACCCCGACCTCAGATCGATCTTTGAATAAATACTCGACCCTTGCGCTGTTCGAAATAGGTCATCGATCCCTATGAGTAGGGTAAGCGGTCTCACAAGTCAGTTTGTTCAATCCTGTAATTCAATGCACATCCTAAAGACCCATCTTTCTCTTTTACAAACAGAATCGGAGCTCCCCAGGGTGAGGAACTTGGTCCCTTAATGAAGCCTTTGTCCTAAGTCCTGTAGTTTGCTCCGCAAGTTCCTTCATTGGGACGGTGCTAATCTATATGTGCCCCGTGCTACAGGTGGTAATCACCCGGTACCAAATCGATTCGAAACTTCCACTTGTCGAGTGAGTGTATACCCGGCAAGTCCTCAGGAAAAACTTCAGGAAATTCTAAACAACTGCCACATCTTCAAGTCGTTTCTCCTTAGACTTGTCTTCGTCTTTGGTTGCGGTGATATTTGCTAAGAATACGTTGACAACCTTCCGTAAATACTTTGACAGCCTTAGACAATGAGATGATGTTTAATCGGGTCCCGTGTTTATTGCTGCTTCCGTCACCACGAACGATTAAAATTTCGTCTCCAAAAGGAATACGAATGAACTTTTCCGCACAGACAATAACGACATGTAACTTAATGCACCAACCATACCAATTAAAACGCAAAAACACCTAGTTCTACGGACATTAGTCTAATGTGAAAGGATGATTTAAAGAGGTTTAACGTACAACCCCGGATAATAGTGTTTTAACCCAACTAAACGCCCGTCGGCAAGTTCGACATTATAACCATGAACTAATGCAGTTGGAGTGATAACAAAATCAAAAAAC
Source organism: Tanacetum coccineum (assembly GCA_026074375.1). Taxonomy (NCBI): domain Eukaryota; kingdom Viridiplantae; phylum Streptophyta; class Magnoliopsida; order Asterales; family Asteraceae; genus Tanacetum; species Tanacetum coccineum. The sequence continues at coordinate 13,200 of BQNB010121590.1, forward strand.
AAGAGAGCTAAATGTCAATAGATACAAAACTCCTAACGGCACCGTAAATTAAATAAAATAGATGCATATCGTTTTTAGGAGAAACGTACCCATGACAATATGATGTCAGGGATTGCCCCGCTTTGCCATAGGCAAACACCTTTGCCTGAGCCTTGGTATTTCTAGCCTGATTACCCCAGTTGTTGTTGTTCTTCCATTTTGGGCAATCCTTCTTGAAATGACCTTGAGCACCAAATTCAAAACAAGCCCACAGATTAGCCCTAGTGTTGACATTTAGGGATTCTTGCAGTCACGGCCTAAATGACCAAATCGGTTGCACTTGTGGCATTTGGGAACACAAGGACCCTCATGGTGATAGTTACATTTGGAACACAAAGGTTTAGGCGCTCTGTATGGTCTCCTATCACCATTTCCTGCGGCATAAGCTCTTCCTGTTTTTGTCCTCTGTTTGGTTGCTTATTCTGGTCTGTTCCTGCAGTGTCATCAACTTTCTTTTGTTGACAGCTTGACGTTCAGGCCAAGTGTTTTTGATCTTTTTGTCCAAGAGTTCATGGCGAACTCAATGGCATCTGCATAGTTTTTTGGCTTAGTCCGCCATCACACTGCCCATGATCTGTCGGCCAAGTCCAACCGACATATTTTCTCTACTGGTCTATTTCTTCCGGAAACATCCGATCGCACATTAGTGCCAGTTCTTGGAAACGTTGGCTATAGGTTACCACATCGTTACCCTTTACCTTCAAATTCAACATTTCGAACTCCAGTTTCTTAATTTCGCCCCTTGGGCAGTATTTGTCTGTCATCATCTTTTTTAGTGTCCTCCATGGCATTGCATAGGCAGCTTCAGGCGTAGTGGTCTTAACATAGGAGTTCCACCATGTAAGAGCATTTCCTTGCAAGGTACACGTAGTAAATTTGACCTGGCATGCTACTGTACAGTTGCTTATGCTGTAAATAGATTCCATCTTTTCGAACCACTGAGTGAGTCCGACAACTCCCTCAGTGCCCTTGAAGTTCAAGGGTTGGCATTTTAGGAAGTCCGGGTAGGTGCATTCACGAGCAACCTGCACAGGCCTTCTGACACCCGTTCCTGAAGTATGGCTATCATCGCCATTCCGGGTTGCATCACGCGTTGCCAGTGCAGCAATAACGCCTTCGTTAATCATTGCCTGAATTTGGGCGTTGGTGACAGATGTAGTGGTATGAGTGTTTGTGACTGGTGTCGGTGTTGCACTTGGGTTTAACCTCGTGGTCCTTCTCTTTGGTGCCATTTTCTTTAAATCACAAGAAAACATAATACCCGTTAGATTTCATAAAATCATAACTATGACATAACATATACACATTAAATAAAACGAGATCACATCACACAGTGAAATGTACAACTGTTATTGAAATTATTCGTGGTATAACCAAATCGACATTCATTTATAATAAATTCGATTTCATAGATAACGTAATCCATCCATTTCATATATAACTTGGAAAAACATACATGTTCGGTTCAGATACAAGATGATTACTACACTTAGGTTACAAGACAAAAGAAACAACCTAACCATACAATCCGTGGATATACCCGTAACACATAGTATGCTGTACAGAAGGTAGATAATACTGAACAAAAGACCTATACTGGGTAGCTAAACAAAACAAAAGATCTATACAGTCTGCTAGCTGGGAATAACCCATAATACTTAACAGGCTGCATAGCATAGCTACAACATAACCAACTCTAGGAACTGCTACTAGCCTCTCCTGGTGCATCAGGCTGTGCTGGACCTTTAGCGGGTCCATACTATCTCTGAAACTTGACCATCTATGTCTGTAGTCCTTTTGGCAACCTCAATGTCTTAGTCAATTGAACCTGTCTCTTGTGGTCTGATGCCAACAACTCTGAAATCACCCTCTGTCTCCTATGATCTGCTGACTGTAACTCTGAAATCAATGCACTCTGCGCCACTACCGTAGACATAACATCTGAATGTGCATAGTCGCTAGCATCCATGGATAGTCCCCAAGCCTCACGAGCCATCTTAGCCTCTCTCTCTATCATTACTGCTAAACGACGATGAACAGGCCTATCCCTATACAACAAGTTGACTCGGCCTCTCAGTTGAGAACGGTCATCTTAAGCATCCTCCATAATACCATACATGATGGTAGTCTCCTCCTCAACAATGGTAGCAAGATCGATAACCCTCTGATTGACCCCCTCTAGGGTGGTCGGTGCAATCTCATCGATGGCTCCTACCAGATCATCCCTGATCCGTAATGACATTAGTCTAACCCCAAGACGTCGAAAACATCTAGGGACATCAACCAGATCAAAATCCATACAGTGTCCTCTCATCGCTAGGAATAAGGGTCTTCCCTAGCTATGGGGCAGTTCCGTCCTGCCCTATCAGCACAGCTCTGAACTCTCCCCCGACCACATGACAAGGGGTGGGAGAATCAAAATGCACCCGCTTCGAAGCGGAAAAGACAACTCTTGGGAATCTCAAAATGATGAATGGCTATTGGTGGTGTGATGTGATAGGTAATGGTGGAGATGTTATCTGTGGTCATGGAGATGATAATGTGAGTAAGTGGTGAGGAGGTGGGGTGGTTAAGGCAAGAATTCTCTCGACCTCTTCTAAGAGGAAGTGATAATGATGGCTCATCCCGGATCAGATATCCTGGCGGTCATACAGTGTACAAGGAGTGGACAGAGTTGGCCAAAGCTGGGTGCTCCTCCTCCTCCTCCTCATCCTCGTCCTCATCCTCATCCTCATCATCATCATCATCCTCATCCGCAGGGTAGTCAGCTGGATCCTCCTCGGGATCCTCATCGTCCTCCTCCGGCTCCTCCTCCGGATCAGACTCAGGAATATATCCTGGTGAATCTGCAGTGGGTGAGGCAACAGCAGCAGGTAGTGGCTGCTCCTCGGCCGGGAGTATCTCATCCTCCTGTGGCATGTACTTAGGGTACATCGGCTCAAGAACAAAGTCAAGTGGGGGAGGTGACTGCGGCTCCTCGGGGCCAGGTATGTAGTCAGGCGATGGTGGAATCTCGGGGCCAGGTATGTAGTCAGGCGATGGTGGAATCTCATAAGCAGCCATTATGTAAGCATATGGGTCCTCTAGCATAATGGGTGGTCCATCGACTCCTGGTGAACCGATGTCTGAATCGTCCTCAACTAGAATGGATACTCATGTGTATGTAACTATAGAATGCTCAGAATCTGACATGATAATATCTGAAATCAAAATTAGCTATATAAGTAGCTAAATACGACTCCATATAGTAATATACATTTATATTATAACATGTATCAAAACATGAATATCAATCAAGCATGCATCTAGCCTAACGACTAATCACAAGTGTATGTATGTCCCGTTGAAAAACCCATTTGTATGAATGCCAATGTTTGAAAAAAGGTTATAGTCCAGCAAAAACATATTGAACAGGTTTTCCTATAACCTTGGCTCTTGATACCAATCTGTAACACCCCAATAGGGTCACAACGGAAATAAGGGTCCGGGGCGTGTTACTTCTCATATCAATAACACAAGATAATATAAGAACGACCAAAAAGTTGTTTAAAACTGATACATTGGATTTAATAAAGTATGTGTTACAAAAGCCCGAAGATTTACTTGTTATTATTATAAAGATTTCTAGCCCATAACAGATATACAAAATGTAATTTGACTAAATCTTTAATGCATGAACCTTCTAAATAATATCCACCAATGCATCCTCGCACCTTGTGCTTAATGACCTCCTGAAAAACATTGCATTTAAAAACGTAACAAAAAGTTGGGTGAATTTCATAGGTTATGTATAATGTATATGCAGGACCGCAAGACTTTCCAAGTGATAATCAACAGATGCAGACAACACAAAATGCAATTACCGTTTGCCTAAGTCAGGACACCGAAAGCTCGAAAAGTTGAATTCAATATATAAATATGCCTACATACCCGTGAAAGATGTACAACCCATAACATCCAGTATCCGAACATGATAACGGTTCGATCCAGTGATAGCTAGTCACCCGAACGGGGAGGTCAATCCCAAATAGATCTATCTATAATCATTCGCGCTCACATTCCAGTAATTGGCAGTTCATGATTCATGGGCATAGTGGGTTATCGCTACTTAGGCAAAACGTAATCATAATAAAATGTACACTTGCGTCCAATTTGTAAAACATGCATATGTTTCTCACCCCAAAAACTTGTAAATTAATAATTGTAAAATATGGGGCTATGAACTCACCTTGAGTGAGTAAACTGATAACAAAATATCCCAAGTAAAAACGCGTCACGCTAACGCCCGAGTGCAACCTAGTTAATATAGGTCGAATCAGTATTCAAGTACGTTGTCTACATCACCGTATTAATCCTAAATATAGTTATCATCGTACTATCGTTCGGGCTATCATAATTTAAGAGGTCATGACATGACGTACGAGGAGTTAGGACACTTTAAATCGTAAATCCAACAACTCGTCAATACGCCATCCGAAGAAGCCTCATTATGAAATTCCCTAGTAATATAGCACTTCGATAACTAATAACATATATAATCTATATAGCTATATCACCATCTATTTGTTTAAGTGAAATCGTAATTATAAAGTAAAAACGTTTATAATTACGCCTTTAGTAAAAATGACATAAACTGTGTCGTTTTAAAGCCCTTCTCGCGTTTCATACGCCTACTGCTTTCGTATTAAGACGAGTGATCATAAAATCACATTCTTAGGTTTTTGAGATTCTGTGATGAATAGTGTTTTTACTGTTCATAACAGCTATATAATCGTTTTTATACTTTTAATTACGTAAAACCCGTTTTAGTCGTATCTTATTCGTTATAGCTCCGTTTTTAGTGATTCTTTCGAACACGTTCTCGTAATTGAAAGTTTTATCATATTATTGATGTTTAACAAAGAATAAGTTTCTGCCATTAATTAGAAACTTTTATAAAATTTGTTTTATAAGTATTTAGGCGTCGAGTAAACTTGTAACTACGAATCTTCTTCTGTTATAAATCCGGATTTTTCGAGTTTCTTATCATTTTGGAATCCCTCAAGAGTTTGTACTATCTTTATAAAGCAAGAATATGGTGCTTATCAAAATCGAACCAAAAAGAAAGTTTGAGGTTTTTTGTGATTTAGACCATGTTTTTAAGCATGATTTTTGAACCATTTAATTCAACACTTAGTTACAACAACTTTTACAACAATTATATCTTGATTCTTACATATATTAAATTCATTAGTCATACTTGCTCATTTGAGTCTAAGATAACAAGATAACATGTTATTTACCATATTCACGTTGTAATTATTAAGAAATCTTTTAAAACCCTAATTTGTATCACAAACATGTTATACTTAACCAAGTGTGTACAAGAGTTATACTACCATTCTAACATCATATTAACATTCATATAACATATAAATAATTGTACAAAATAATGATCATATGTAAAAATCCATTTCACATATTCAAAAGTACCCTAAATGGTAGATTTAACAAGTAAAGCAATGAACATCATAAAATCTTAAAATAATGAATAGATTAAGCTTTGATAAAACATTGTGTGGATGAGTAGAGTACGAACTTAACAATGACACCCTTGTATTAACAACCTTGGCTTAAAAATATAGTGAAACCCTAATTTTTCCTCAAGAAACCCTTGTATTTCTTTTCTTGATTCCTTGCTTGCAATGTTGAACCAACACCCCCCCCCCCCCCCCCCCCCCCCTCTTAAAAACACCTTATAAGGTCTTAGGAATGATGTGTGTATGCTTGTATAATGATAGAAAATCAAGCTATGGATTTGATTTTGTAAGGTTTTTGAGCCGTGGGTTGATATGAGAGCAAAGGAAGGATTTTGTGATTTTCTAGCAAAGGAAATGAAGAGAATGGCCTTCTTAGCTCACCATGCATGCATATATATACTACTAGGAAGATATTTGTGACCTAGTTGGTTCTTCCAAGGTGTCAACTGATAAAGATGACTAAGAAAAAGATAGGCTTATTTATACAACGAGGACGTTGTATAATTCAAGTGGGGGGATGGAATTAGAATGTTTACTTGTCCTATTTTTCACATTAAAATGCTTAAATTATGCTTAATTTTTTTTTCAAGCATACTTTTGTGAAATTACATGTTACATAACCCGCACACAATAATCCTTGTTAAATATTATTAGGATTTAACCTTTCCATTTCCAAATGTTTACCCAAATTCCACAAAAATATAAGTGTGTCGGTGATGGTATAGACTTTAGAACTTGGCTTGGTATATCACTCGAGACCACAATAATGAATATTATGGATTTAATTGGAGTAACTTGTTTAAATTGGTAAATTTTAGGATTACACCCAAATCGCCTTTACATGTTGCTTATTAACTAACTACACCGGTTAGTTAACCTCCCGTTTAAACCCTTTTCCGCTCTCATCTTTAGAGTGAAGATCCATTAGAAAAACCCGTAGAGCCAATCCTTTAGGAATTACACCAACTATTTGTTTCGTTACACCCTTACACTTTAACCTACCCTGTTAGATTAAGATTAATTTACAGTTGCTAGTTGCTTAAAGTGTAAAGTTTGTATTTCTCGAGTCTCGTGTCATTTTTCTATCTTTGGTGCGGTTGGAAATTTGCACATTGCAAATGGGAATGTATATTTGTAGTCAAAACTCATGTGATTTTACTACTGTCACAATTAATGGTGAATCCGAAGAACGAAGGAACTAACGAAGGAATTATCCAAAATTATTATGATCGTGAAGATGGTGAAACTACACCGAGATTTGAAGAATAGTTAGAAAAAAAATCGAAAAAATGGAAAAATACAACAAAAAGAGAGAAAGAAAGTTTGAAGATAATCGTTTCGCAAAGAGCATTACCGAAGGAATTACACGAAGGATCGATTATTCGTTGATACACAACAAAAAATCAACGATGTAGAGTATTGTACAAAGTGGAAGATATCGCCACTTACCTTGTATAGTATGTAAAGTTTTAGGATGATTGGGAAGTTGATCGTTACGGGAACGCCAACTTAGGTTGTTGTTTTTGATCTATGATCAAGACGTTGTAAATAGTTGTGTCTTTATCATGGTAACGGTCGGGAAAAAGTGTCTAGCAACTTGTACTTTAGGCTTAATCTATTTGTTTCTTGATTTTTACTTAACAACAATTTACTTCCCTCTCACCTAATGATTAGCCG
>BQNB010121591.1:2329-20434 GCA_026074375.1 Tanacetum coccineum
GAGCGTGTTGGTTTTCAGTATATGTTATTCCATGTTTATTTTCTCTCATTAGAAAATCTTTCATCTCTTTATCTCTCTAGACTTTACACATAATCTATCTTGGTGTGTGACTGCTACTAATCTACATATACTTAGTCAAAGTTGATAACTAGGTAGCGACGAGCTTATTTATAGTCGTCCAACAAGATACTCGAATCTTTCTTTCGAAGAGCTTTCGTAAACGTGTCGGCTACCTGGTTATCAGCTTTGACAAAGTATATGTAGATTAGTAGCAATCACACACCAAGATAGATTATGTGTAAAGTCTAGAGAGAGAAAGAGATGAAAGGTTTTCTAATGAGAGAAAATAAACATGGAATAACATATAATGAAAACCAACACGCTCTCCATGTGTGGAAAGGGTATTTATATTTAAGATACAAAGTTGGGCGTGGGACTCCATGGGTCGGTCCGTTTCCTTCCTAAACATTATATTTCGTATACTACGAGCTAAGAACTAATATATTTGGAAGTGACCGAGTCTTTTCTTGATTCCTAACAATCTCCCCCTAAGAGAGGTCACTCCAATTTACAAATGACTTAAACTTAGCATACTACTAGTATTCTTCAGTCTTGCTCGTAGTCTTGATTCTTTGAGCATTATCTTATGACTTTATGTAGTGATCTTTGATCTTGAGCTTGTTCCATCATGCTTGAAAAATAGTGATGTTTAACCTTCATGAGATCATCAATCTTGCATCATCACTTGAACATCTTTGTGATTCTTTGGCTTCTTGTGATCTTGTGTATTTTCGACAAGGTTATAAATAGCGTGAGGTGTGGCATGGCGGTATGGTCAAGCCTCACGCCTTTATGAGTCATGGCGAGTCATGACATTTTTAAGGCATGACTTAAAGAGGCACAAAATATGAAAATATTTATAAATTTATATATTTATATCATATTTCAAATATATTGAGCTTAAAAAAGTGTCATACATAAGGAATAAAGTCAATAAACTATCTTTGCATATATAATAATACAATTTTTATCAAAATTGAATTCAAAAAAGCCTCCACGCATCACGCTTTATTGCGCCTTGTCACGTTTTTACACTCCTCATCTCACGTCAAGCCTTAAGTCCAAGCCTTGGTATATTGCGTAGCGTGGAGGTTAAGCCTCGCGCCTTTGCGAGGCCTTAGCAGCGTCATGGCCCGCCTTTTAGAACAATTATTTTGGACCACCATGCTCATACTTTACTTTATCTTGAAAGCTTTCTAACCATCTCCCTTGATATGCTTTAACTTGAACACTTTATGACTTCAAGGAAGCCTTTGAGTATCAGAGTAGCGGATGACTTTAGTAACATGTACTTGAGCTTTAATCATGTCTTTATATTTATTAATCGAGTATGAACACATGGTTATGAATTCGACTCAGCTGGAATGGGAAACCGTCACCTTCGTATAATTCTGCAATTAATGGTTAGTAATAAGCACATATATGGACGAATATGGCTATGTCATTCGTCAAATATATGTAGAGTTAACCTTTGGTTCCGTGAGGACCGACCTGTGATCAGGTAGATTTAATTTTAGAAGAATTTCCTTGACATAATTTCCAGCTTAAAGTATTGGATCCTCTAACGCGGATGCATCAGATTCACCATACTAGCTTTTTCTCATTACCGAAACATCTCAAAGCAGACAATACGATAAGAGTGAACCAGTTAGTTACTATCTTACCGATTGAGTCATCAATTCATAAACTAGACCAAATCAATATCCAGTTGACACACGTTTGATCCATATAGGATCGCGCAAGTCACCTACTACAGTGCTGTTTGATGTTGACACTGGAAGGATTTCCATTCATCAATGTAAAATGCTAAAGAGCACAACTCTGAATGTTTTGGAAAGATAACGAGGATAATGCGTAGGACTCTTTATATACCACTTGCGTTGTATATCAATCCCATACAACCTTAGAGATAGAATCGGCTAGAACAAGAACTAGAGAAATAAAGTGAGTTGGAAGGTTTTCTAGAGAGAGAAACAAGAAAAATGTATTAGATTTAAATGAAAACCAACACCATTTCCATGTGTAGAGAGGGTATTTATACTTCTTAGAAGTGATATGGGATGTGGACTCCATGGATAGTCTATAGGTATGCCTGTTTCCTTTCTAAACTGAATATTACATATACAACGAGTTAAGACTTAATGAATATGGTAGTGACCGAGTCTTTTCTTGATTTCTAACAATCTCCCCCTAAGGGAGGTCACTTCATTTTACAAGGAACTTAAGTTTAACATTCTATGTTTGTCTTCATTCTTCCTCGTAGTCTTGATTCTTTTATCTTTATCTTATGGGATATGTAGTGAACTTTAATCATGAGCTTGTTCCAACATGCTTGACTTTATTGTGATCATGAGCTTTTTGAGATCAACAGTCATACATCATATCTTTATCATCTTGAAATCTTTCGTCTTCTTGTGGTCTTGTGACTCTTGGACCAACATGCTCATACTTTACTTCGTCTTGAAAGCTGTCGAACAATTTCTCTTGGAATGCTTCATCTTGAAGACTTTAACACTTCAAGGAATACATTTTAGTATCAGAAGACTTGTGTAACATGTACTTGAGCTTTCATCATGTATTTATATTTCTTGATCGAGTATGAGCATGTGGCTATGACTTCGACTCTGCTGGAATGAGGCATCTCCACCTTTGTGTATATATGCAATTAAAACAGTTAGCAATAAAGCATGTGGACAAATATGGTTTTGTCATTTGCCCTTGTTTGGTTTGATCAACCTCTAGTTCCATGAGGACCGACATGTGATCAGGTAGATTCAATTTAAAGAAGAATCTCCTTGACAGGATTTCCAACTTGTAGTATTGAATCCTTTAACACATAAGCATTAGATTCATCATACTTAGATTGTTCTCATTACCGGAATGTCTCAAAGCAGAAAGCACGATAAGAGTGAATAAGAGAGTTACTATCTCTCTGATTGAGTCGTTAATTCATAAACTAGACTAAATTAATATCCAGTTATCATAAGTTTGATCCATATAGGATCGCACAAGTCACCTACGACAGTGCTGTTTGATGTTGACACTCGAAGGATTTCCATTCATCATTGTGAAGTGCTAAAGAGCATCACTCTGAATGTTCTGGCTAGATCACAAGGATAATGCGTAGGACTCTTAAGATTTCACTTGTTTTCCCAGTTTATGAAGAACAAGTGTAATTTGAAATAGTGTCCTAATGAGATTTATGGATGATCTCTTTTGGATCTAGACTCAATAGTGCATTTTTTGTTTTTAGTGATCGGAAGCTGGAGTTCACTGCCACCTTTTTGATATCAACTAACTCAAAGTGAGTGAGTTGATTGATAACTTGTTTATCTCCGTGAGGAAATATTAAAAGATCCTGAGTGGCTAGGGAGGGTTGTGCGTTACATCACAGGGTCCATGATGTTTGTTTTCAATGTCAGCAATCATCTTTGTGATTATGACAGCATACGTATTGACCCAGTTTCTGCCTAGGTGTATGGAGGGATTCATTCTTAGACCCTTTATCCTTACATTTCTTTTTCATTCTTCAACCCCTTCAAAGCTTACCAGGACTTCATCACTAGCACCTTGTTGTGATTGTTCCAGTGCTAGCTCAATCTTAGTCGACATTTTTCCCATTAGTAAATTTAACTCCATCTTTACAAAGGACCTCTAATACTAACTAGTGAAATGTCCTTGGGTAGATCCCTTCGGTTCTGGTTGGATCTTTGGACTTATACCTAACCCTACCATCCTTATGACTTTATCGCCTTCGTAAATTATTGGGTTATCGGGTATAGAGCTCAGAACCATAGATCAATTGGAAAATTAGCCAAAGTGTTTGATAAATATGAAAACATTTTACACTTTGAGAGTTTCAATCTTCACCAAAAACTTTCCCTCAACACGTGCATCGATACTCGAAAATGTTTTGCACATGCTAAGTGTAGAGCGCACTTGAGTGAATCATGATCACATTTTATTATTACATATTTTAATCATATTTTTCTCCCCTTATCCAAAATGTTAAATCTTTTAATATTTTAATCATATTTGCCTTCTTTCCGTGTGAATAACGTGGGGTCGATCGCACCTTTGGAGAACTTTTGTTACAGTAGAAAGCTTAACAACATGTCATACCACGCACGTGGAGCATGCTTTAAGCCGTAGAGGGATTTCTTTAGCTTGTACACGTGGGTAGGATTGTCTTGGTCTATGAAGCCTTCCGATTGACTCACATAAACTTCTTCACATAGCTCATTATTTCAGAAAGCTTACTTGACATCCATCTGGTAGATAGTCACGTTCTTGTTGGTGGCGTTTGCAATGAAGATTCTAATTTCTTCAATGCGGGCAACAGGTGCGAAAGACTCTTCAATATCGATTCCCTTTTCTTGACGATAAGGCATAAAATAAGAAGTAAATTTAAGGAAATTATCAAGCTTCGAAGTGTCAAGGAAATTGTTTTCCCAGTTTATGAAGTGTCAAGAAATAATGCGTAGGACTCTTAAGATTTGACTTGTTTTCCCAGTTTATGAAGAACAAGTGTAATTTGAAATAGTATCCTAATGAGATTTTTGGATGATCTCTTTTGGATCTAGACTCAACCTGCTTTTATAGATTACAGCCCTGGCTTTGTAAAAGATGGTATATGGTTCTTTGCTTTTAACACCGGGGGCTGAAATCTGTGGTCTGGTTAGGTTAAGCTTGGTTTGATAGCTTTCCACCCTGAGTTAGACATCCTCAACTCTTTGCTTGAGTACAGTTCTTTGAATGAAAAACCGAAGAGAAACAGCTAAGTCAGTCTGAATATTTCCATTGAGGTGGTGGAGCTTGTTTTGGTAGTACAAGAGGAACATATCTTCAATATCATTTAAGTAAAGTCTTGGAAAATCTGCTTCCTTGAATCTGTACCCCTTCTGATTAGCTCTTTTCAAAACTATCTCCTTTAAGTAACCATAACCATATTCATTCTCCACAAAAATTCTGACAAATGCTAAGTCCACATGCAGAGTAAACTAATGGAATCGGATTATTTTTTGCTTGTCTTGCTCTGTAGAATAATTTTTGTTTGGGACCCTAGTGACTTATCCCGTAGGCAGCATCTTTGTCATATGCTACTTTGGATGGATAACACTGTTTTGGAATCATTTCCTCAATTCTGTATAACTCATACCTTGTTGCTTTTGCCTTTTTAAATGATGTAGTGTATTTTCTATCTTCCAAATTCCCAGATCTTAAGTACTCAATATCCTTGTTGAAGAAGTAATCTGAAGGAATGTATAAACGACCAGGAGCACCAAGCAAAGGTAGGGTTTGTCCAATCAAGTGTATCAGAGAATGCCAAGTACCGCTGCTCCAAGTGGTATTCTAGTTCAATACTACTTCTGCAGGTTCCTTTTAGACGTTCGAAAACTAGGCCTTCAAGATCTGCTTTGGTGAGTTTATCTTTCTTGAGACGATGTTTAACAAAGTTTAAGAAGTCAAAAGTAGTTCCCAGCAGGTCATCAAATTCTTCCGCCATTGTATTTGCTTAAGAAATATAATACATATTCATATACATGACAGTTAATGCACATAAATGTTTGAATGTCCGTTTTGTGTGTTTAACTGGTTGCCTATTTGATCTGTTTTATGTTTGACAAGATAATATCTTGTTTTAAACAAGTTTTAGTTCAAGAATGTCAATCTATTTATGGTTAACAGTTAATCACAAATTTGAACATTTAGAACTGAACAAGTCCTAATACTTAATATTTATTGTTCTAAACACGGAGTCAATCAGGGTAAAATAATCGTCAAACTACATATGTTGACTAAGTTAGACTGTTGAAAATGGTGGTCAAATTGCATAAATTGACTAAGTCAAATAGCACATTTTGATGACAGAATGCATAATTTGACTAAGTAAAACCACACCTCTTTGAGGTCAAAATACGTACTTTGACTAAGTCAAACCACACCTTTTGAGGTCATATTGCAACCATTGACTAAGTCAAACTGCATATATTTTAGACAAAGTGCATACTTTGACCAAGTCAAATTGCACCTATAAGATTAAACCGCATATACTCCATCTCAAATCGCATATTTTTTACCAAGATTTTGCCTTAACCAACAAACAAACACACAAGTATCAAGTAATTATACATTACAACCATGGAAATTATTCAAACAACAACAAGATATCAATTTTGCATACTTTAAACACTTATGAGGCTCGAACACATTCACACAAGGCTCGAAATGCATACAAACTCATCAAGGAGTGGTTCAAACACATTACAATTCCATTCTAAACAAGTAGTCATACAAACCCACACGACTTAAACATCTCCTCAAATTTTTCGAACAAAAAACGCATGAACAGTCAAACCTAGGGAATACATGGTTTTGATTCATCAATTCAATATTTCAAACACATTTGAAAATGAAGAACCCTAATTCGAAATTAATGGTTTTTGTGTAATGAAAGGAGTTTTTTAATAATTCCTTTTGATCCTAGTATGTATTAATGATAATAAACATGTAGAAATCGTTACCTTTTGATGGAACACACGTTTTTTTATTCTTGAAAAAATATTAACAGGTGCGGTTTGTTTTAGAGAGCAAGAAGTAAAGAGGGTCGTTTGGTTTTGTGATGAACCAAACCGCACCCTTGTGGTGTTATTTTAAGACTTTGGTCTTTTGGCAAAACAACCCCCTGAACTTCCTATTTTCTATCATTTGCAAAAGCTAACTTTCCTAAAGGCATTTTCAACTATAGGTAATTGACAAAATCAATCCTTGTAGTTTTAATCCTATATTAGTTAACCAATTTTAGCAACTTAGTCCCTAAAGGTTTAACAGATGACATATTAAGCCCTTTGAGTTAATAAATTAACTCCTCTTTAAACTATGATCCGCCATTTATTAAAAAGCTTTTATCCATTTAATGCTTGAATTTTAAAGACCATTTAAAAAGATTATTTGTGAACCCTTTTCCTCCCCCTCAATCAATGACCCGATTTCTATTTAAAGAACTGTGGTCGTTGTTTAAGTGATAGAAATTATCTTTTGAAATCTTTTAAACACTAATTTTAATGAAATAACAACTTTTTTACCAAAGAAAAAAATAAGATTTATCTTATATAAAAAATAAATACACTGACACGTACATTTATTTTGCGAAATCCTGGGTTGTGTAGCAAAGTATACACAAGCCTTTACATGATCATAAAGTAGATCATGCCCAAGAAACTGAATTCTTGTTAAGAGGTCAAGTTTTCTTTTTTGACGAAATACTTGCCTTTAAGATGAAGAACGGGTGACAGTCTGAAATAATTGTAAGCTAATGACATGTTTTGAATATATTTACAACTTATGCTCGAACTTTATTTACAGCACCGTGTCATTATTGAATGACATTTCTAAGGTAGTAAATATTATTGATTCCAGAAGATATGTCATGAAAACATATTTTCTTGTATTTTCTGATTTCATATTTTTCTATTTTCTTTTTTTAAAATTTAGATAAAAGTAAAATCTTTTTTGAGTTTTTATGTGCTTTATATATTTTTCATAGGATACAAGAAGAGATAACACCATTACTCTTCTGTTTCTTTAGTCAGTCTTTTCAGAGTTTCAGGGGACATAGTCTTCATCCCAAGCTTGTTGAATAGAAATTAAATCTTTCTTGAGGTAAAGCTTTTGTGAAGATATCTTCCAACTGATATTCTGTTCTAACGAAGTTGAGTTCCACCACACCATTTTCGACTTGTTCTTTGATAAAATGATAGCGGACGTCAATATGCTTTGACCTTGAATGCTGGACGTTGTTATAGCAAAAGGCGATAGCACTTTTGTTATCACAGTATAGAGGGATTTTGTTAAATTCATATCCATAGTCTGTCAGTTGTGATGTCATCGATAGAATTTGAGCACAACATCCAGATAAGGCGATGTATTCTGCCTCTGTACAAGAGATAGCAGTGCTTTTCGGCTTCTTTAAGGACTAGCTTACAAGTTTGTCTCCTAAGAATTGAACACTTTCAGATGTACTTCTACGAGTATCTTGGCAACCAGCGTGACCAGTATCTGCATAAGCGGTTAGTGCAATACTGGTATCTTTTGACTACCAAAGTCTCATATTTAGGGTTCCTCTTAGGTATCAAAAGATCTGTTTAACAACATGTAAGTGTTTTTCGGTAGGTCATGCCTGATACCGGGCACACATGCATACAACAAAGACTAGATCAGATCGATTGGACGTAAGATACATAAGGGAGCCAATCATTCCATGATAGTGAGTGGCATCAACTAGTTTCCCTTGTAGATCTTCATCCAGTTTGGTTTGATCCACCATAGGTGTATCAATTGGGTCACATAAATCCATGCCATATTTCTTAAGAGTTTCTAAAGCATATTTAGTCTGGTTATAAATGTTAGGAAAATATTGTAAACAGACTTAATACTGTTAGTATTAAAGTTAAGTCTGTTAGTTATAGTTAGTGCTGATAAGAATAGTTAGTACTGTTAGTAGTAAAAGTTAAGTCTGGTAGAGCAAGTTAAGTCTGCCAGCATTAACTTAAGTCTGGCAGTATTAAAGTTTATAACTGCAGGTCAAATGAGAATTCTGTTTTTAATTATAGTAATAAGATATCTCTTAGCGTTAATATAGGAAGAGATAATATTATCTCTAAACAGCGTTTAGGGTTCCCTTAAGCATATAAAAGGAACGTAATATAGTAATGTAAAAAATAGTTGATTGAGATATCACAATCACATAGTAATAAGTAAAAGCAAATTCTAGTATTTGTCCTTGTGTTCCATCTGGTATAGATATTGATATTCCGCGGACAATATTTTGTATTCATGTTTATTGTCTCTCATGAGTAATCTTTGGATTTATTTCAAAGGACTATAAGTCGTTTAAGGCCCATAAGAGATCCCGGTAATAAGGACCCATAAACAAGTGGTATCAGAGCCACAAAGGGACTGTTACACAAGTTTTGAACAAAGATCAAAACCTTTTTATACCACCAAATCAAGTAGTCACATGTCTGCCAACAGATGATTTCTCTCTTCAATGATGTAAGATGAACTTTCTTCCTTCATGATGATGCATCTTTGGCTGGATCTGTACCAGCATACCAACAAAGGAGATGCTCCCTGCTAAACACCTACAAATAATCACCACAAATACACTTTCAACATTCAACTACCCGTTCTCAAAAAGATGATTATGATTACGTGGGCAATGGAGATGGAACAATATAATCATGAGTATATAGAGTAATGAGGTCTGGAAAGTCATTCAAATGGGAACTCAAAGAAGGCGATCACCAAAGGCAAGGATGGTGTTATACATGGTTCTTCCTCCAACCACAACAGCAAACGGTTTGCTGATGAAAACGAAAGGAACTAGAACCTCTCTGCTAATGGCTGTACCAAAAGATCATCTCATACGTTTTTCATGCATGGATGATGCCAAATAGATCTGCAGCATCAAACAAGGTTTGGTAGGCAAATGCAAACACAAAGAAAATGCAAAAAGCCTGGTTAAAAAAACAACAGTTTGAGCATTTTAGCATTTACTATATCTTCTAAGGAAAGTTTGGAGAAAGGGTATGATAGGTTTCAAAAACTCCTATCACAGTTGGATGCCCTTGGTGCTAGTGTGTCAGATGAAGATGCAAATCACAAGTTCTTGAGGTCCCTTCCTCCTGCGTGGGACAGTTTAGCTATGACAATGAGAACGAAGAAGAATATTGACACACTGTCAATAGATGATTTATACAATAATCTGAGTGTCTTTGAACAAGACATTCAAAAGACATCATCTTCTTCTCTCACATCTGATAATGTGGCTTTTCTATCACAAGCTAAAGCCTCATCAAGCAAGCATAAGCCAAGTCACAACTCAGGAAGTTATAGTTCTTATACCACTTCCTCTTCCAAAGCAACACCAACTGCTACTCCTGGTCTTGCTGATGAAGTTATCCATTCCTTTCTAGCCACAAATGCTGATGATGTGGATTTGATACATGAAGACCTAGATCAAATTGATGATCTGGATTTGGAAGAGATGGATATAAATTGGCAAATTGCTATGACTGCCATCAAGATAAAGAAGTTCTACAAGAAGACAGGTAGAAGGCCAAGAGTGGATGGAAAAATGCATGTGGCATTTGATAAGAGAAAAGTTGAGTGTTTCAATTGTCACAATACTGGGCATTTTGCTAGGGAGTGCAAGTTTAAAGGTACAAAAGATGGAAGCAGGCAGGAAGCAAGTAGAGGTCAAGATTTCAAGCCAGTGAGAACTGAAAAGGAAGCCTTGATGACCATTGATGAAGGTCAAATCAATTGGGTAGAGCAGACTACAGATGAGGAACTCAATCATGCTCTAATGGCTTTCACTGTGAATAATGAGGTATCAATGTGTTCTAAGTTGTGTTTAGATTCATTTAATGCTCTTAAAGATAAGTATGATGAATTGCAATCTGAATTTGGTGACCAAGAAGCTGCCTTAACTGCCCATAAGATAGGTCTTAAGAAAGTAGAAGCTCAGCTTAGAGCCTCCCACAAACAGCAAATTTCCTTAAATGAAAAATTACATTTTCAAGCTAATCAAATTTTTGAAAAAGATGAAAAGTTGAAAAAGTATAGAAGAATAGGAATGAAAGCTGTCAAAGATAAAGATGCTTTACAAAAAATTGTTGATTCTTGGTTTGCATCCTCTAAAAATCTTTGGAAGCTTATTGATTGTGGGATGAGCTCAACTGTTAAGCTAGGGTTAGGATATAGCATAAAATCTAATGCTGAGGTCCTAAGTTATGAGGAAGAGATGGATAGAGGTATTTTTGCCAGCATTAGGGAAACTGATCCAGGATATCATGACATTCCACTGTACAGCAGATTTAAACAAGTAGAGTATAAAGGTGTCCCCCATCCTCTTAGTGGTGACTATACCCCTAGGGAACAGGAGGACATAGATGATTCTCTGTATGAGTATGGCAAATATGGACCTCAACCTCAAACTCCTAGTCCTACAGTGTCTAATGCTAGCTCCATTAGTTTCTCCATCTGTCCATCTAATGACAGTGATGGGGATCTTGGAACTGTGTCTGGTGTTAGTTCGACTCACTACTCAACCTGTCAATCCAATGACAGTGTTGGGGAGCCAGGAACTGTATCTGACCATTCAGTCAATGATGACTCTATCCTTGTACCTACTAGTGAGCAGGTTTCCATTACCACCCAAAAGACTCAATCACAAGTGCCTACACCCCCACAAACAGTTGACCCTAGTTGTGCACAGCATGTAAAAACTCCTAGGCAACCAATTAGGACACCAGTGACTCCCTCACCTATTCCTTCATATAATAGACAGAATTGGAATCAAAGAATGGAAAGGGACTTAGGTGCAGGATATTCTTTTGAAAGAAAACCATGTTTTGTGTGTGGAAGTCTTAGTCACTTGATTAAGGACTGTGACTATTATGAGAAGAAGATGGCAAGGGAAGCTGCTCTTAAGAGCAAAAGGGTGGTTCATGCTGATGTTAGGCAAGCTACACCAGCCTGGACTAACACTAACAGGGTGAATAAAGCAAATCAATTCACTCCCAGACCTGTACAACTAAGTAACATTAGACCCAACCTTAGTACTGCTAGCAAAACTATTAAAACTGGTAGGGTAAATGTTAATACTGGTCATGGAAATGTTAGTACTGTTAGTTCAGCTGGCACTCAAATTAAGTCTGGTAGTTCTAGATTTAATACTGGCAAGCTAAATGTTAATTCTGGTAGTGTGCATGTTAATTCTGCTAGAGTAACTAGACCAGTATCAAACCAGACTTCATACAAATCAAGCCCTAAATTTTCTCAGGTGAATCTTACAAGTCCAAAGAGTTGTTAAGGGAAAAATGGGCACTGCTGTTAAGACCTCAGCATGTTGTATTTGGAGAACAGTAATACCACTCTCCAATACCAATAGTTGACCAATCCCTGATTCAAATGTTAATGTTTCTAGAGGTCCACAAGGCAGACCCAAGCACACTCCAAGTACCAATAGTGGAGCCAACCCCACGATTCAAATGTTAATGTATCTAGAGGTCCACAAGGCAGACCTAGCTGTGAAGGCCTGGGTCCCAAAGAGAAACTAAGCGTCTTATTGATTGTGCAGGATCCATCCACTGAAGCATATGGAGGTCAAGAGGTTTTTGATAGTGATGTTATCTGGGCACATGACTGGTAACATGGCCCCACTTGAAGATAATCAAGAACTATCCAGTGGGAGCTGTTAACTTTTGGAGGAAGTAAAGGTAGAACAGTGGAAAAGGTACAATTAGATTATGAAATTTAGTGTTTGAGATGATTAGGCTTATTGTGAAGAACATGACATTTTAATCTGTTTCTCCATACTCAGATAAGTGATAAAAAAGCTAAATGTACTTTTTACTGAAAAATAGTGTCTTTGTTGTGTCCTCTGCTTCAAGATGCCTGATGAAAATCAGGTACCTTCTTAAAAGTTCCTAGGCCAACACAACATGTATACATTTTGATATGAAAAATGGTTACTTCTTCAACGGATTACACCTGTTTATTATCAAAAACCACATCTAAAGAAGCTAATTTGTGGCACAGAGGTTAGGTCCCTTAATTTCAAAAACTTAAATAAACTTGTGAAGGGAAATCTAGTTAGAGGGTTACCTTCCAAGAGCTTCAAAAATGACCACACTTGTGTTGCTTGTCAGAAGGGAAAGCAACACAAGGCCTCCTGTAAGGCCAAGATTGAAAGATATGTGACCCACCCATTACACACCTTGCATATGGACTTATTTGGACCTACCTCTGTGAGGAGTATCAACCATGACAAATTAACTGTCTAGTGATGACTGATGACATGTTTCAAGGTTTTGTTGGTATTCTTTCTAGCCAAAAAGGATGGAGGACTAGTGGCATTCCATAAAGACTTTTATAAGACAGGATATAAAACCAACTTAATCAAAAAGAAAAAATCATTAGATTCAGATAATGGGACAGAGTTTAAAAACAGGGTTATGCTTGAGTTCTGTGGGGAAAAGGGTATAAAACAGGAGTTTAGTAATGCAAGAACTCCTCAGCAAAATGGGGTTGCTGAGAGAATGAATAGGACCCTTATAGAGGCTGCTAGGACTATGCTAGCTGACTCACACTTACCTACCACTTTTTGGGCAGAAGCAGGTTCGAAATATCGCAATGCTTACCTTCAACTGGGTAAAGAGTTACCAATCTCAAACAAAACTCCTTATGAGCTTTTGTTTGGGCCACAAACAATCCTTAGCCTACATAAGACCATTTGGGTGCCATGTTACCATTCCTTAATACCTTAAGCCACTAGGAAAGTTGATGAAGAAATATGATGTAGAGGTTTTCTGTTGGATTTACTCGTGAACTAGTAAAGCCTTTAGGGTTTATAATTTAGTAACCAAAGAATTGAAGTAAACCTCCATGCAACTTTCTTGAGGATAAAACCAATGTGACAGGGAATAGGCCATAGGTTTGGATGTTTTGACTTAGACATCTTACAGACTCTATGAACTAATACCCTTCCTCTTTGCAAATACAAGCTAACACTGCAGGTATCACAAAGAGGTCCCTTGCTATTGATGTTGCAAGACTGAGGAGGCTGCAGAACTGATGGTGGTTTCTTCTACATCTCTAACTGAAGCAACTAGAAAAGCAGCTGTTTCTGAAAAGATTGCTAAAAAGAAGACTCACTCCCCAAAGCAGCCATCTTCTACACCAATATCCAATTCTGCTGATGACATCATGACTTTAGAAAACGAGCTGGATCTCTTTCTTAGAAGCACTTAGGGACCATTCCCTGGCAACAGCCCTACCAGTACTAATCCTGTTAAATCTGGAATGATAATCTATATCCGGCTTTTTGATAAAGTTACTCCTGGCAATATTGAAGCTATCTCCCAAATGCTGATCATGAAGAAGAGGTCTTCTCTGATCAGATGATGATGAGTATGCCAGAAATAATGGAATTATGATAAATCAAGTAAAGTATCTGTTGAAAAGGCTTCTTAATGATGATGATGGGATTATTACAGATTCAACAATCTACCAGATTGAGGTAGATGTCGAGTACAAACCATCACTCTGAGGAGCACAATGCTCATCTCAAATCAAATCCATGGAGATCCCAATACACCCAGTTCAGAACTAGAAGCTCATCTCAAGAAGATCACTTGAAGCTCATGCTCAGTGAGCCACATACAAGCACAACAACAGAAGCAATCATACAGATCCAAAAACATTGTCATTTTGCTTTCTTATATCTCAATCAGAAACCAAGTAAAGACTCAGAAGCCCTTGAAGAAGATAGCTGGGTGGAAGCTTATGCAGGAAGAACTGTTGCATTTCAAGCTCCAACAAGTATGGGTCTTGGTTGACTTACCCATTGGTGCAAGGTGATAGTGTACTAAATGGGTATACAGGAACAAGAAGATGGAAGGGGAGTAGTTGTCAGGAAAAAATCAAGCCTGGAAGCTCAGTTCATAAGGCGAAGAAGGAAGTGGAATGACTATGGATGAGGTATTTTGGCTCCTGTAGAAGAAAGAAGCTATCAGGGTTTAGGTTTTAGCCTTTGCCTCATTTATGGGTTCATAGTCTATCAAAAGGATTTTAAAAAGTGAGCTTTTCTGTATGGCACTATTGATAAAGAGGTTTATGTCTCACAACCTCATGGTTTTGTTGATCCTGATAATCCTACAAAGGTTTATAAGGTGGTCAAAGCTTTGTATGGATTGCACCAAGCCCCTAGAGCTTGGTATGCTACTTTGTCAACATTCCTAGAGCAGCATGGATACAAGAGGGGCACCATTGACAAGACTTTTATTCAATAGAAGAACAAAAAGGATATCATGTTGGTCAAAGTGCATGTTGATGACATCATTTTGGATCTACCAACAAGTCTTGTGTATGATTTGAAGTATTGTATACAAAAGCAGATTTCAAATGAGGTTCCATGGGTGAACTTACCATTTTTCCTAGTCTACAAGTCAAGCAGAACAAGGAGGAATCTTCAATCTTCAAGACAAGTAGTAGCAAAGATACTCAAGAAATTTAGCTCTTGTAAATGACAAAGCTGCATCACTCCCATGTAGACCAATTAGCCCTTGACAAAGTATAGGAAGCTTTTGATGTGATGTACACTTGTACAGATCTATGATCGGTTCCCTCATTACTTAACTGCATCCTATGACCAGATATTATGTATGCAGTATGTGTATTGTTCGCGTTTTTCCAGGAAACTCCAAAGTACTTCTCATCTCAATGCTGTCAAGAGAAACTTCAGTATCGCAGTGCATACCAAACTTGGGCTTATGGTATCCAAGGGAATCACCCCTTGATTTTGTAAGCATTCCTCTGCTAGTGACTAATGGTGGTTCCAACCTTTGACAGAAATCCACAACATGGTGTTGTCAATTTCTTGTCAACAGACTTATCTCATGGCAATGTAAAGAAATAGACTATTGTAGCCAATTCAACAACTGAAGTCTAATATGTAGGCTGCAGCAAATTAGCTGTTGGACAGTGTCTGTTGGGTTCAAAATCAATTTTGACTATGGATTTCAACTTCAAGAATACCAAAATCCCAACATGATAATGAAAGCACAATCTGCATTGTGAAGAACCCAGTCCAATCTTCTAAGACCAATACCCATGAGATTCGTCACCACAACAACATAGATTGAAATGAGAAATAAGCTCATAACTGTGAGGAGAAAATTCGACACAGACTTAAATGTAGCTGACTTGTAGGACCAAACATTTGATGGACCACTGTTTAATTACTTGTGTGTTCATCATTGGTATGATCAACCATAGCAACATTTAAAGGGTAGGCTAGAAATATAGTTTGTTAAATTCTGGTAGCTAAGTCATCTTAGTAACTTTTTTCTTAGTAACTTTAATCCTGGTATTTAATTAGGGTTAATACTGGTATTTTGTTCATATTAATCCTGTTAGGATAATACTGGTAGATTAATATAGTTAATTCGGGTAGTTAGATTTTCTTTAATTCTGTCTATACAAATTTATGCAATATGTTTTTTTTCTTTTTTTTAGTCAAATTTTTGCAGCATACGCTTGGATGCAAAGGAGGAGTGTGTTAATTGTGGTTGAAAAAGAAATAATTCGGGTTGACTCTAAATTAATTCTTTTTGACCAAATTAAGTCTGGTAGTATAAATTGTTAATACTGGTAGTTATTTTTAATGCTGGTTGCGGGAAAATTGACTTTTTCTATTTATCACTGTTTAAATGTTAACCGTTAGAGATTTTTACGACGAAGTAGTCGTCACATCACAGAGCAGCTATATACAAGATAAAGTTGATTTCTCTTTCATACTTATCTTTGTATTGCTATCACTTTACTTTGGCAAAGTAAACATAATTTCTTAATACAAAATAGTCAAGAGTTCTGTTACCAGCATCTACAAATTCACACCATCAAAACCCGATGTTCTCAATACGATTCGATACAAGGCTCAATTAAAGTATTGTGACAAACACAATCAAGTGGGGTTTTTTTGCTGTCAAACCTGACGAAAGTAGCAGGAATAGCTGAGATAGTTGACTTTCTTCGAGGTTCAAACCCTTCAGGTATGCTATAACTGCGAAATCCCCACACCTATCTATGATTCTATAGTAAAACAATTTTTGCAGAGTGCTATCACTACTTCAAACACCGATTGGTCCTCTAGAAATAGAGCACAATTGAATACAATAAGATACACAATCTCTTAGGCGTCAATTAGGGATTCACTTCAAATTAGATGACGCCACAGGAATAGACAATGTTGCCAAATGCTGGACCTTTTTGAGGGTATTGGCAAATAGGGTAACCTACTGATGGAACCTTACCTGTTTGGAAAAGTTTTTTCTCACACCAATGGCTGTTTTTATTAGTCCACCCTCTTTTGTATAAGCACTAAAAGTGGTGATGAGATATCAATTTGGTAGCAATAATGCTAATGCTTTGATCTGTCCTATCCTCAGGTAGAGTATTTCTTATAACTTTTCTAAGCTTATTTTTGATGGTATGGTGGCAAATTTGAAGAGCAAGACAAAGTTTTTAATGTATCCCCGTTTTCTGCAAATAATTTTGAATATTCAAACAGAAAACAAAACCCTTTATCTAGCTGTGAGCCTGACCAAAAAGATCTTTGGAAATATGAAAAGGGGTTTTAGGGGGGCACCAAGACCTTTATTGCCTTCTATGTTACTTGTTGCTACTAACCCTAATGCAGGACAAGAACATGCTGCTGTGGCTCCATCCCAACCCTCCTCATCAACACCTCAAGCACCAACACCACCACCTATTCCTACACCAACACCACCACCTATTCCTACACCTACATCAACACCACCACCTATTCTTACACCTACATCACCACCACCACCACCACCTGAGACTGAACCTACAACAGATGAGCACATCTATGAGGAGCACTCTCCTGTCCACCATCACCTCTCACCCTCACAAGAACAGGCTCCAAGTCACATGCCTATGGATGATTTGCTTCAAGCAGTTCCTAAGTTGATTTCAAGAATAGATAGCTTGGAATTGGATCTCAAACAAACCAAGCTAACCATGGGAAATGCAATAGTGAAGCTAGTCAAGAAGGTGAAGAAGTTGGAAGGGTTTATGAAAAAGAGGAATTTGGTTTACAAGTGGAAGATATAAGCCCAAACACTCTTGAAGCAGCCAAAACTCTCTCAAAGGTTGCCTCTTTAAAGTCAAGGTCCATTGACAAAGGAATAAGATATAAGAGAAGAAAAGAGACCAAAAGTAAGAAAGTAGTCTCAAGCTTGGACTTTCAAGAAGATGATGCTGGTGCTGAAAAGGTTAATACTGCTGGTGAGATTAATACTGCTGGTGAGAATAATGCTGCTGATGAGGAAGTTAATACTGCTAGTAAAGTTAATACTAGCAGTATAATACTATTATTGAGCAAGATAGTACTGCTAGTGAAGATAAAGGACAAAGAGAAGGGAAAGCTCCTATGCTGAGTGAAGAAACTCCAAA